>NQII01009765.1:0-53449 GCA_002778355.1 Clitarchus hookeri | reverse complement strand
ACTTAAACCGCGTAAATTTACATGGCCTACCGTAGTGCTACTTAAGAGAATAATTTAGTGTAAAGAGGTTTATTGGTCCCTGAAATATAGCATAAAAACTTTAATTACTTACTTGGTGATATCTTAAAAAATTACCGTAATAATTGTTCTGCATACAATTACTTCTAATAAGTAATATCAGTATAAAAGTTTACCTGAATTCGGTTAAATTGTCCAATAGATATGACAAATTTGCCAAAAATATTATACGGCCACCATTTTCAATAATGATGCCTAATGCCGCTTAAATAATACAAGATTACAGAAATAAAAAATGATTGCACTAATGATGTGAAATATTTGGCTCAAATTATATTAATTGTTCCCGAAATACAGCAAAATTTTCTCATTTGGCATTATATTGCAAAAAAGACCTGAAAAAAAAAGGATCTCAGCATGCATAATAGATACTCTAAAAATACTGTTAGTGTAAAAAAATTTGGTTAAATGTTATTGAAATACTTAACAAATAAAAAAAATAAGAAAAATATTTCCATTAAGGCTCTCTAAAAATTCACTGCACAAAAACAAGTTAGTTTACATTATGAACTGTAGCATTATTTGCGTGTAATATTTGGTGATAATCGGGACATTGGTATTTGAGTAATGGTATGAAACCTCCAATTTTTCATGTGATGATCATCATATATTAAGCACAAAAATGGTAACGTATTAGCACAGACGTTAATTGCCGTAGATATAATATACAAGTTCAGTTAAAATTGTTTTTAGATTCATAGATTTACCACTCTAAGTGAAGATTTTATTTCAGCCTCCTTTCTGAAATAAGTAGTTCAAACACTTTAAACCTACAAATTAATATGGCTTTCCATAGTACAAGTTTTTGCGAAATTTTGTAGGAATAGGTTGATTGTTTTCCAATATATTATATAAATGGTTTTTTTTTTCAAATGGATTATTTATGTTATCAAATGGCGGAGAAATAAGGCTCAGTATACAACCATTTGAAGGTTAAAATAGTTACTGCCTTCATAGAAAGTTAAGTAGAAATATGTTACATAGTTGTGTCTTTATAAGATCTTGAGGTTAAATTTTTATGGGGCCGTCATTTACACAATAAGTGCCCGACCACTGAAAACATAAATTTACTTGGCCTACCGTAGTGCTACTTGTCTGCCAAATTTGGTTTTCGCAGAAGATATGGGATGCAAGTTTTAATTAGTCATGTAGTCCTGTCTTGCAAAATGGCGGATGAAAGATATTTGGTTTTGCCGTGTTTGACTGTTCACATATACACTGAGGCGACAAAAGTCATGGGATACCTCCTAATATCGTGTCGGACCTCCGTTTGCCCGGCGAAGTGCAGAAAATCGATGTGGCATGAACTCAACAAGTCGTTGGAAGTCCCCGGCAGAAATATTGAGCAATGCTGATTCTATTGACGTCCATAATTGTGAAAGTGTTGCCGGTGCAGGAGTTTATGCACGAAATGACTTCTTGATTATGTCCCATAAATGTTCGATGGGATTCATGTCGGGCGATCTTGGTGACCAAATCATTCGCTGGAATTGTCCAGAATGTTGTTCAAACCAATGGCGAACAGTTGCGGCCCAGTGACATGACGCATTGTCATCTTTTAAAGTTCCATCGTTGTTTGGATACATGAAGTCCACGAATAGCTGCAAGTGGTCTCTAAGTAGCAGAACATAACCCTTTCCAGTCAATGATCGGTTCAGTTGGACCAGAAGACTCAGTCCATTCCATGTAAAAACAGCCCACACAATTATGAAGACATGACCATCTTGCATAGTTCCTTGTTGACAACTTGGGTCCATGGATTCGTGGGGTCTGCCCCACACTCGAACCCTACCATCAGCTCTTACCAACTGAAATTGGGACTCATCTGACCAAGCCACGGTTTTCTAGTTGTCTAGGGTCCAACCGATATGGTCACGAGCCGAGGGCGTCGTGCGATGTCGTGCTGTTAGTAAAGGCACTCCAGTCGGTCTTCTCCTGGCATAGGCCAGTACAGCCAAGGTTCTCCGCACTATCCTTCCTAACGGACACGCCCATCGTACGTCCCACATTGATTCCTGTGGTTTTTTCACGCAGTGTTGCTTGTCTGTTAACACTGACCATTCTGCGCACACGTCGTTGGTCTCAGTCATTAAGTGCAGACGGTCGGCCACTGCGTTGTCCATGGTGGGAGGTTATGCCTGAAATTAGGTATACTCAGCACCCTGTTGACACTGTGGATCTCGGAATGTTGAATTTCCTAACCTTTTCCGAAATGGAATGTCCCATGCGTCTAGCTCCAACTACCATTCCGCGTTCAGAGTCTGTTAATTCCCGTTGTGCGGCCATAATCACGTCAGAAACCTTTTCACATGAATCACTTGACTACAAATGATAGCCCAACCAATGCACTGCCCATTTATACATTTTGTATGCGATACTACTGCCATCTGTATATTTGCATGTTGCTATCCTATGTCTTTTGTCACCTCTGTGTATTATGTTAGCATACAAAGTTAAGTTTTAATTGATTCCATTGTTTCGACGATGTAGTATACTAAGTTAAAACGGCTATATGGCCACCCTTTAGAAAATAAGTGCCTGACATACTTAAAACCTTTAGTTTACAGTTCTTGCCCCAGTACATTCCAAGTGTTTGCCAAATTTGGTAGATATTGGTCATTTGTTTTCCGAAGTATGCCATACATTTTACATAATACGGCGCTATCTTACAAAATGGGGGACAAAGAAGACTCTTGTGAACACATTTTACAGTTTTTTGTAGGCCTAATATATGTTGACAAAATACAAAGTTAAGTTAGAATTTATTACATGGTTTCGACGATATGGCAAACTTTGCTATAATGGCTATATGGTGGCCTTTTTGGACATTGGTATCCGACCTATTTAGAACATACCATGTTTTATCACCTTACAGAGTAATACTTCTTTGCAACATTTTGTAGGGATCGAACAATTGTTTCCGAGACGTTTCGTACGATCTTTTTTTTATTAGTGTGGCGCTATCTTACAAAATGTCAGACAAAAGTTCTTGACCCTGGATACAAACACAAATATAACTTAGCAAAATGCCAACCTTTGTACTTAAAATTGTTGTGTTGTACCTATTAAAAATAGTTACAACCTAAAACATTAGTTTTTAAGTATTTAAATATAGCTATCGGCCTGAAGATGTTTTTTTTGCAGGAATCACTTCCTGTGTCAATATACACTAACACAGACACACCAAAAAGTGATTTGAAGTAAAAGTCATTATCATAGCAGTTGTAGAAGTCTGGTGAGTAATAATATGTAGGAAATCATGTGATTTGTATTGTCACATACGTTGTATGCAAGGAATTAGGAAAACGTCAAGCTAGGTGATTTTTTACTACAATATTTCTAAAGTTCAATAACCTAATAATTCACTTCATATTTATAATACATTCTTCTAACAAATACTTTCAACATACAAAATTTAGTCAAAATTGGTTAAACAGTATGGTAAGTATATAAAATAAAACGGATATATTTGTATTGCCTCCAATCTGAAAAAAGTAACTTATTATTTAAGTCGCAAACATTGACATAGCATACCGTAGTATAACTTTCATGTGAAATTTGGCGAGAATCAGTTGAGTATTATCGAGATATTATGAAAATATTTTTTTTTCAAGTAGCGCTATCTTATATAATGTTACACCAACATCAACATCCATCTCAAAATGTAACGCTTATATTTTGTACTGTCAATATACAAAATTTGGTTTAAATCAGTTAAAGGGTTCCCGAGATATAACATAATTGCACAAATTTAAGAACTATTTAGTACTTCTTGTGATATTCAAGTATTGGGTCATGTACAATTTGTATATAGTGTATAAATATATTAATTAAGCGTTTTATTTATTTTAAATCATTCACCTCCAATGATCCCTTTAACAATTACAGAAAATGATTTTGACCTTGAACATTGCAAGACCGGAAGTTCTTATCAGTTAAACCGGAAGTAAATCCGGTGATAAGAAACCCAGCAGTAAGGATAGGGCCGTCGGGCGGCAAACGCCTAAGTCTCTAGAGCGCTGCCGCGATTCGTGCATTACTGCTGGGGCAGCCGGCGTACGCTGACGTGCTTGTGAACTGAATCAGTGGTTCACATCCAAAATGCGTACTGCACGTTACAAAAATTGGATGTCATTACTAACTACTATATTCTACCAAGTTTGGTGATATTTGGTTAACGCATTCTAATGATTTAGGGTGACACACACAGACAGAAAAGTGACCTCGTATGCCGTTCGATCCTTCTAATAGTAAGGTAAAAAATTAAAATTTTTGGGTAAAATACGAAAAAGAAATCTGATTACGTGCCCCTTAACGAGTGGTTATATACATGCGTTAATATTAACAGGTCATTTACAATCACAGTATATGCAGCTAAAAAGTAATCAAAAATTGTCTAAGAGTGATTATTTACACATAATGAACACGACAAATTGTTTTACCAATTTCACCAGGACTAAATACAATATCGTAAGACTTTATAAAATAACAAGTTTACATTATTTTAGTACAGAATCGAAAGGTTTAACGAGGTGAATGCAATTACATGCGATGATAAGTATTAAACAATTATTAACCTCGGAACTATGCATCCGCAAAGACATGCCGAATTTTCTTCTTTTAAAATTGCCATAAACACAATCAAACTATTAATCGGGGATGAAATAACATTTACTTTTATCAAATAAACTGTTATTTACAGTTTGAGAATCCTCACTAGGTCAACCAATTGGATCAAATAAAGGTTAATGCAAAGATTTGAGACGTAAAGGATTTAAGACCGCTCCGAAAACATAAGTTCGCCCTCCACGAAACGCAGTACCATAGCCGCCGCCAAAGGGTCAGATAGCGGGCAGGTGTCCGCTGATCGCCGCCAGCTGACGTCCGCTAGCGTTCGGCAACTAACTCACAATGCTAGCACGCCGCTTTCCCAAGACATTGTGCTGAATGATTCTGGCGAGTTGAATAAGCGGCTACTACGGAAAACCCAATGAACTTCAAAAGCCCCATCATTCAGAAAGATCTGCTAAACTCGTGGCACAATCAGAATAGCCAATTCGTACAGTAATGTATAACACGAATATTCGCTATGCCGTCTTCGCAAGCATGTGTCAGATTTATTAATTACGGTGAAAGAACCTGTAAAAATGCCACAGTGCCGTAGTAAAACGCACCCATCTTCGTGTGCAAAACGCCAATTTGCGTGTAGTAAACATCATGTAACTCGCGAAGTTAAAATATGCATGTCTACGATTAACTGAACACTGAAAATCCTTACACAAGATTCACTTCCCTAACAATTTTGTAATCTTCCATCAGCAAAAATTTCGCAGTTCTTCGGACCTCACTTTATTCATGTGCCAATCAAACGTGTCCGTAGAATTTGTGAAATTGTTGATAGTATAAATATGTAAATAATATGCCAATACATGCGGTCATCTGCGAGAAAATTAACATATTTGAAACCAATTACGTGGCTAGAAATGTAAAGGTTACGCTTAGAATATGACGTTTAGATATTGAACTATTTTCCGTGTTTCGCTGCCAACTGGGTGCATGATAATCAATTTGTACGTTAAAATACTCTGAAGAGCAAAAAAAAAAATAAAAATTACTGGTATAGGCGTGCGTATGCAAATAACAGAGGTATGGGACCAATCAGAGTAACGCGATGCGGTTGGCAGCTAGATCGGCTACTGCTGCTACAATGGCAGGTTATAGAGATTTAAGTGAGTTTGAACGTGGTGTTATAGTCGGTGCACGAGAGATGGGACATAGCATCTCCAAGGTAGCGATAACATTTGGATGTTCGTGTACGACCATTTCACGAGTGTACCGTGAATATCGGGGATCCGGTAAATTATCCCATCTTCTACATCGCTGCGGCCGGAAAAAGATCATGAAAGAACGGGACAAAACAACAACTNATCCGGTAAATTATCCCATCTTCTACATCGCTGCGGCCGGAAAAAGATCATGAAAGAACGGGACAAAACAACAACTGACGAGAATCATTAAGCGTGACAGACGTGCAACCCTTTCTCAAATTAGCGCAAGTGGATATGTGGACTGCCCTGCAGAATTCATGGTGTGAATTGCCTTCTTCATACCTTCAGACATTAGTCGAGTCCATGCCACGTCGTCGTGCGGCACTTCTGCGTGCTCGAGGAGCCCTACACGATATTAGACAGGTGTACCAGTTTTTTTGCCTCTTCCGTGTGTATGCTTTTAAGGGCAGTGAATTTTTTTCATATGTCGATTAGAAATGTTCTCAGTTAACAAGTAAACCGTCTGTATCAGCCTCTACCTCGCAACTACTGTGTATGACCAACACTCCCCAAAGGCGCCGTGCGTGGACGG
This sequence comes from Clitarchus hookeri, assembly GCA_002778355.1. Lineage (NCBI taxonomy): Eukaryota > Metazoa > Arthropoda > Insecta > Phasmatodea > Phasmatidae > Clitarchus > Clitarchus hookeri. The sequence goes on along the minus strand of NQII01009765.1, from coordinate 47,011 downwards.
CAAGTGAACTATCCTAAATGAAATGAATAGTACAGAATCATCAAGAACAAAAAAAATATTACTAAGGCTGATAAATATGAAGATTGGCTATTGTAAGGCATAACAAAATAAACATATTTATTTCAATGTAAAATATTTATTTTTACCATCAATAACAANATTGGCTATTGTAAGGCATAACAAAATAAACATATTTATTTCAATGTAAAATATTTATTTTTACCATCAATAACAACAATAATAATTATCTATGCAAATTCGCCTAGCATTGTGACGTAGCTTGCGTTTTGCATCACAATCTCATGCGAAACTCCCTACGCACTAACCATTATCACAAGAGCTTCTTTTAATGCAAGATTTTGTAACTTATGTGAACTGGCGATGGCATTGTTCCTTCTGACGGAAATTGATCTGTGATGGCACTGACCCGGAGCAAAACTTCTCCAAGCGCCCTGCAAAGAACGAAACAGCGCTGGATTTATTTCATTGGTCAAGCATAAAGAATGTCGCGATTAGCTACTTTACCACATTATAATCGATATTATAAAATTCCTTCATAAAATTTAAAAAAAAATTTTCTTGTTTACAGTTTTGAGTACAGTGGCTGGAAATTATCTATCTGAGCGAGTCCCGGCGGGAGAAAGAAAGGCGAACTTTATGTTCGATAGGCATAGTTGTCTACCTCAGACCAACAGTATAGGAATATAGGGCCTACCTGTACGATCAGCAAAGCCAACAAAGAGCGGCGAGAAAATAAATCACAATTCCCGTGAAAAGCTGGCGTTGTTTAAAGTAGATATAATAAATATAACATATGTGTGACTATGCCACTGGCACAAATCAGTACCTGTAAACTATTTCATAGACCCAATAAAAATTTTTATATTATTCTGCAAGTACTGATTTATAATTAATTAGCTCTTTAAATATCGCGTATCCTTAAACGATTTGACTATGTCCTATCATGGCCAAGATAATATTTTCAAAAGCCCTGTTAATAATCTACACATATTTAATAATTTCAAATATTTTACACGTAAATATAAGAATCTAAATGTGACCATTACCTCAGGATCTCATTGATTGCATTTCACAAAAGAAAAAACCTTTTTTAATGTTTCTTTAGTTCGAAACAATTATATCTATAAAGTCTTTCAGTATAAATTCTGTATGTGTATTGGTTTGTTCTTATTTAATGGCTTGTAAATATTGGTATTTTAGTTTTTATTTTTATGTCATGATAGATTGATTCCATATTTAAACCCCTTGATTTAAAAAAATTAAATTGCGCTGTTTATGCTTACAAATAAAATAGAATGACAGGAAACGTTGAATCCGGCATTGCTCACGATACCTCTTTTATAATAATAAATGTTAATACGCTTTAAAAATAAGCCTCCATGAACCGAAATATTTTACCACTTGTGTAGGCTATTCACGGTAAAGCTAATACTGTTTGAAACCGTCTCGTTTGAAAGACTCAATAAATACATTTTATTGTAGCTTTAAAGGTTCACTTTCGTGTTCGATGATATAAAAACACTTTGCTTATTACTTACATGGTAATATTTATTTTAAGAAGTGGGTAGAAAGATAAAATATAGCTGATAGGAAAAAAAAAATTCTAAAGCCTCAAAAGTGCTCACTTTGCCGTGAACAGAAGGAAATTACTTACGTTTCGTATTTTGAGCTTTCAAAAAGCACAGTATTTTCATATATGTATAATGATAATAGTTGTGAATGTAATTCCTGAGCACAGTTCTGAGAGATGCGCTGACTAAGAAAATCAATCAAACTCACCTTTGTTGAATGTATTTCTTTTAAATTTGGCTTATATGTTAATTGTATAAAACTAATGTAACCGTTTTCCACTTAATACAATCGCGTTATTGCAATGCCAAGCAGACACGAAACATCTAAATGATCATAATTATAACATTCGAAATATTACGGAAATTATTGTTTTACCTGTACACCAATGACGAGTTTTTGATTTTAAAATCATTTTATTTTCGTTTTATACCAGTATCGGCAAGCGCGCGTTATTCTGCTGTGCTGTTCTGTAGTCGCTCGGCCACAGACAGGTTCGGGACGGGCCACAGTATCAACGAGTGCGTATGTACTCGCTTGACCATACTTTTGCTAGGTATGGTGGGCCTCGAGATGTGATTAGATCTGGTGATTTTTGGCGAAAAAAATATCCGAGTACACGGTAGATTTCAACACTGTAAGCACCGAACAGCATTTTGTCTATTGCCATTTGTTTCTGTCTGCTTGAGAAGGCGTTTTCACATTTTACCGGACCTCTAAAAATTCGCCTACATCGGCATGATTCCTACTTGATGTATCTGCAGACAGTTAACACGTGGCAATTAGCAATCCAACCCATCAATGGAGGTAATCGACCCTACAGTGTTCTGAAATATAACGTGTCTTAAAACCTTTCCACGAAATTTCACTATCTCTAGATATTATGTAAAAAGCTTTATTTTTCAAGAAGCCTCTACCTTTAAGATGGCGGAAAAAAAATGTCGCTACTGCGCTTATTAAATGAATAGAATATGAATTGCAAGCAAAACAATGTTGGTTTAAATTCTTTTAAGCATACTGTGCTAAGAAGTTTAAAAATTTGCTATTTTAAAATAAGCATATAATTTACTTATGACATCTACATTTTGGTGAACTAACGTAGTAAAAGTAGCTTATAAGCTGTGTAGGGAATGGGGTGAATAGTTTCCCATACACGGTTTATGACGAATAGAATTTACTTTTACATGTGCCGCTATCTCAATAAATGGAGGGCAATAGCGGCTTTGAATTAGTGCATCTAATTATCACGATAGTTACAACCAGTACACACGAGTATTTTCGAAATAGGTTATATGATTCTACTGAAGTGACATACTTAAATAAAATTTTTGTGTGGCAACAATTTTGACAGGATAAAACCCACTCGTCATCGGCAGATGATTCCACGTTTTCCACAAAATGAAATTCTGTGTTCTGATCCGGTGGGGATCAATTCAGGATTGCCGAGGCGCTGGACGGCTTGTTGACTGTGCCAGTAATTAAAGTTATACGTATGGAGCTTTTAGATACACAATTGGTTCATATACAAACAGTTCACGAGAAACTAAAAAAAAAATAATAATAATAATAATAATAATTTCCACAACATTTGTATTTACAGCGGCCTGTGTACCACTTACAAACCAACTCGGCCATCAAATATTATAGTGAAGTTTTGGAGGTTATTCTCAAATTAATCATGGTTCATATTCCTCGCCACATTACCGTAATGCTCCAGAAATACCCTTTGAAAATACCTGAACATTATTTTCTCACTACTTGCCAATACATTTTTCCTAATACTAGTACAACAATAATGGCGCCAAAATTGTTTAATATATCATAATGATATACTATATTCATACACAGACTGGGGCTGAATTCGACCGACACACTTTGTGAGGTAATTCTTTATGGAAAATCAAGTAGCAAATAAATTTCAATAGAATAATAAGTCCCCAAAAAGTGAGATGTTGGAACGTATTTTTGCGAAATATCGGAAACCAGGGGAGACGAAAATACAATTTGTGGAACAGGGTGTTAATTTATCGGGATCTGCAACCTATGAAAAAACTCTCTTTAATAACACTGTCCGTCATGAAAATAACAGAGGTGGCCACCATCTTATTGTCGGCAACTTTGTTACTGTTGGAAATTATGAACGTTTTATGCAAGTGTATTGAGCAGTATGGCATACGAAACCAAAATAGTACCCTAGTTGCAACTGTCTGGAACCCACCGTTTTCGTTTAAAACGCACACAAATATCCCGATAGATTCCACTGCAGCGATACAGTGCCTCGTACGTACGCAATACGTCATACATGCGGGTATGTTATGATGCTGTTCCCACTGCACAGACAACTGTGGAGGACATTTATTACTTACTGTAAACAACAATTACCATGCATTAAAAAGCTTACGATACTACATCCGACAATGTATTCCTGGCAACAGTAGGTGTGAGATTCCCTACATGGTGTATTAGCATTGCCTACGTTCCTGGAACCGTATTATTGTCGCCGCTGTGTTATGTAAAGACTATTATCGCTGCAGCCAAAGCTTTGTGTAAATGGGTTTTGAACAAAAGAGGTGGTTCTTGGCAGTTGCGACTAGAGGCCCTGTGTGTTACCAAGGTAACATACAAAGTCAACCGATTATGAGTCTTGGCGGTTCATTTCAACATTTCCCGTCTAAAATAAATCAGGGACCGAATGAAGTGGGGTGACAGTAACATGCTGGACTCGCATTCGGGAGGACGCGGAATCGAATCCTGGTCAGACTATCCAGATTTTAGTTTACCATGGTTTCCCGAAGTCACTCCAGGCAAAGAACGGGATGGTTCCTTAGTAAAGGCCATTGCCGAATCATTCCTCAGTTCCTTTCAAGTGCCTAGTTGTATCTTCCTGTGTCTGATGACCTCGCTTTCGACGACACTTTAAACGCACAAAATAAAAACGTACACGTAGCCATACTGTATTATTAGCGCGTAAATAAGTATTACTTTTGACGAAAGACATGTCTTCAGTTGAACGTAACGTTTCCATAATGCAACACTGTCATGCCATTCGTTTGCGAGCAAACATGTAACTAGGGGTCAAATACAGCATGCAGTATAAAACAAGAGTGTACAGGCTGTGCGAGCGGTCTACATTTCTGGCACTAATACCACACTACGCAGTTCTTTACGGTTTGATGTGTTCAATTTCACGCCTGGCACGGCAGTTATCAAGGCCTTAAAAGTTCTATATCAAATGCAGCCCATTAAACCCCGAGATGTAATATATATAATATTTCTTAACACTCCATAACGTATCACTTAAATTTCTGTTGGTCAAGGTGCATTATTGTGTCTACACAATGGAAAATTTTACGTGGCCGGAACTTACATATTCTACTCGTCTACGGTCCGGCAGAGGGAAATGGACGAAAATCGCAAAGAATATACATGGATCGTTTTCCGCACAGACCCCACACCACATTTTTGCATCTGTGGAGCGACTTTTGAGAGAAAGCTAAAATTTGAAGGTGACACAACTGAATGCAGGCTGCAGACGGATAGCGAGGACAGGTTTTTAAGGCCCAAAGGCAAGCATCAGCATACCTCTCATCATCCCGCACTGTAACTGTACTCTGATGAGTAAAACAGTGCACGGCACTTCCTCGTCTTGTCTCTTCGGGGAATTCACTTTCTTTTTGTGATGTTACACGGTATTCTACCGGTTTTCTCTTTAAAAACCGGTCCTCGCAAATCTGGGATATTCAAACTCTACTTTGTTGGAGCCTTTACCTGAATACCTCATTATGTGTCATCAGAATTTTGCTCTTGCCACTTGTCAAAATTTTCGAGTCTTCTGCCAATCTTGGTGGGAAACTCATTTCAGATGATATGCAAATCGTAACATCATAACATTTCCAAATTCTGAGTGTATGCCCTTCTCTTCCATGACTTCCGCCAACCAAGTCATTATGTCTTCTGTCTTTAGACAGTCGTAAATCACATGCGTAACCGTATCGTCCACTCCGTATACTTCGCAAAGTGAGGATTGCACGAGTCGCAGGCTATACAGCTTTGCTTTAAAGTTTCCTTGGCCAGTGTACAGCTGCATACGGTAGTGGTTAGCTCTCATCCACTTACACTTAATTCTTGCCCTAATATCGGGCAGCAGTTCATGTTTGCCTTCCTTTTTCTGAGGTGTCCCATCACTCCTGCCACTCATCAAGAATTCCATCCTTGATTTCATTCTTCTCTTCTTTCGTCAGCCCCGCAGCCCGTGTTCTCCCCACTTTTATTCCCCTGTACTTGACCAACAGGTTGGTGGGCAATACACCCACCACAACTGAGAGCGACTCATTTGGGACAGTTTTATACGCTCTAGCCACGGTCAGCAGCGCCGCTCTTTGAGCACTGTTGAGATTCTTCTTAATACATGAAAGTTCTGCTAAGTGGTACCACATCACAGCACCGTATGATATGATGGCCTCAAATACTGCATGTATATTGTTCTTTAAGTGCTGTAATTGAGTTCCCAATTGGTATTACCGATTTTTCTTAATTTCTGGAAGACCACCACTGCCTTCCGAGAAATATATTCAATATGCTTGAGGAAGCTCATATTATAATACTTGATGACTCCCAGGTACTTGAACTGATGCACATTTCTTACCGGCACACTACCAAAGCTCACAATCGGAGGTCTCTGCAACTTCCCCTTCACCATCATGATCTTTGTTTTCTCAATTGAGAAGTGAAGTATAGTTGTGCCTCTACCATTTCCAGGTCTTATCCATGATCTCAGCTGCATTGACTTCCTATTATCTTCTGGAATCTCCTGAGATTAATATCAGTACATCATCCGCATATCTGAAGACCATGCACCCAGGCGGGAGATCCAGCTCCCAAAATCCATCAAAGAGAATGTACCATAGGACAGGTCCAAGTACCGATCCTTGGTGGCATCCCTTAGTCGACAATTTCTTGTCCTGTACAGTCTTGGCTGAGTACATGCTCCACCTCTCATTAAAGGAGTCGTTTATGATCCTGTATATGTTCGCAGGACAGTTTTTCATTTGTAGCTGATACATTATCTCTGGCCATCAGGTATTGTCGAAAGCACCCGAGATGTCCAGAAATATGGACATTATGTATCTCGCAGTGTTCTCTCTTTTTTTCTTCATAATGTCGTGAAGAGCAAAATTGGTTCCCATACCCCTCCTGAAACAATATTGATTTTCATTTAGGGTTCCTTCCACTTCCAACGCCATTATAAATATCTTGTTGATTAACTTCTCAAAGACTTTGCCTAGTACCAGAAGCAACGTCAGCTGTCGATAAGACTTAGGGTCGTCTAGATTCTTATTATTGCCTTTATACAGTATTCTCAAGCATATTTGTTTCCAAGGGGAAGGAAACACACCGATTCGAAGACTGTCGTTATAAATTTTGAGCAGGAATTCCTTGAACCATGAATAACAACTTTTCAGGATTCCAGTAGTTATTCCATACTTACCAGGAGCTTTGCCACTCTCTATTTTATAAAGTACTTTCGTTAGTTTTTCGAACTGGAATTCTGGAGCGTCTTGGATTTCAGGGACTAATCCCATCGACTGTCTCTTTCAACGTACTCCTCCCCCTCTTCATCCAGAGAGTCATCAGGCAGAAGCGCATGGAGTAACACCTCCATCGACCTTTTTTCGTAAGTTATTAGATTCCTATAAATTTTCATACATGGTGGTGGAGTAGCTCTCTTCATTTTATTGGCTGCCAGTTTGTACACTAGGCCAAATGGGTCTTCATTACCAGCCCACATGACAAACTCTTCCCAAGACTTGTTCTTCCTCCAAACCCTACCAAAGTAAACCTGTTTCTTTTCCTTATAGCTTTGGGTGAATTGCTCTAGCTCTTCACCCTGAAGTCTATGAAGCTTTCTTCTCTCCCTCCTCAAAGCCTTACTTTCCAGTTCCAATTTCCCCTCCCACCATGACAGGTTTGGAAGTCCTTGAGTGGTCTTCTGGATATTTTCTTCGCAAGTGTCATGTATGATTTTAGTAACTGCTTTAACTGTATCGTCCACTGCCTCCAAGCGCAATTCAGGACACTCTTGAAGCTTACCTAGCAGGGCTTGGTCCAAAGCCGGCCAATAATACATATTATGATCATAGAGCACTTCATTTTCCACTATTTTAGGTGTTCGTCTCCCACCACCATGTATTTCAAACATGATAAGGCTGTGGTCGCTGGAAATCCCATCAACCACTGTCCAGTGTTTAACACTATCCCGAGCCTTTATATTCATTACCGTTATATCCAGGTATGATTCCATGTCATGCACCTGCGAGACAAATTTGGGTAGTTCCCCTTTGACATTAGCAACTTCCATGTCATTTGTGAGGATAAACTGGCTTACCAGTTCACCCGCCTCATCGGTGACAGGGGAATGCAAAATTTCAGATTTATCATTAACGTCAGCGCAAATTAAGAATGGCCTGTTTCTTAGCGTTTGCGCTACCACTTTCCATCTGTCTAAATGTATCTTCATCTCGTTCCCATATTGAAAGTATGAAGACACCAACCAACACTCTATTGTGCCCTTGGTTTTTTCCACACAGACATGATGTGTGTTTGAAACACTTGCCATCATTGTTATGTCTATACTCTTGTTGGCCCCCAACACCGCAGCCCAGGGACGAGCGCCATTGGTGTACACACTGCCTCGCATTCCTATAACATCATCAAATGGTACATATGGCTCTTGGAATAGTACAATATCAAGCTTCTGCTCCATCACGATTCTGTTGCGTTCTGCAGTGACCACTGCTGACCGCTGCATGTTCAACTGCCCACATCTTAGTATTTTATCACAGTCCATAGTCTATTCTGGCGAGTTCTACAGACAGGGCCCTTTGATATGCGGGACATTCTCTGGAGTAAACTCTGTGTTCACAATTTGTACAAGTTTCCTTGAACTCCTTGTCACTTTCCTTTGGACAGTTACCATATTCATGTCCTTGTCCTCCACATCTTGAACAGGTGGACTACTTTTCCCTGCATTTATTTTCTATATGCCCCCATTGTTGGCATTTGTAGCAACTTGACAGTGAGATGTAGTCTCGTACTCTACAACTGTCATAGCCTACATATAGTAATTCTATTTAAAGTCGTTATNAGTGAGATGTAGTCTCGTACTCTACAACTGTCATAGCCTACATATAGTAATTCTATTTAAAGTCGTTATTAAAGAGAACGCATCTGTTAAAGTCAGGGTTCCATCTGCGTTATTCCATAAATCATGCTTCAAACTCCACGTGCCGAGGATAATCCGCAGGACCCACAGCATGCACACGTAGTGCATGGAACGGATGCATTATTTGCTGATGAAACACTCGACCAAGAGTGCGGGGGCTTATGTTCAATACTCTTGCAATAGTACTCGTACTCACACGTGGGTTATTATCAACATGCCTCTACCCATTCTCTTCAAACCAGCCTTCAGAATTCACAGGTTCGAACACAATATCCTCATCTTTGCTTCGCATAAGGACCAATGAAGTCCTAAAATTAAGGTCAACTAGGCTAATACATACATGCACTTCGTATCGCTACCAAACGTAGCGCCGTACGTCAATAACACTACATCACTGTAAATGACACACCCCATTCTTCCACGGGGAATAATAGCGATTCAGTATCAACGTATGGGCGGCGTAATACATAGCATGGTGCCCGTCAAAAAACCCAAGCGGCTACGTGGTTCCAGCACGAAGGTGCCCAAGTCCACAGTTCGTGATGTGCGCGCGATCACCTGGATCTCTTTTTCCCGGGAAATTGTATAGACCATGGGGCTCCTGTTCCCTGGTATTCGTAATCCCTTTATATGAATCCATTGGACTTTTTCTTCTAGGCTCCATCCGCAGTCTGGTGTACGAAACCGTGGTGGAATCCAAAGAGGACCTCGTCAACTTCATCGTTGCAGCTTCCGGAATTATTCACGACAATGAGGGTGTTTTCAAACGTGTCCGAGAATCGTTGGTGCGGCGATAAGAACTGTGCATCGAACATTGGGACCGTACCATCAAGCGTTTCATTTAANGGTGCGGCGATAAGAACTGTGCATCGAACATTGGGACCGTACCATCAAGCGTTTCATTTAAAAGTGTTTGTGATAATTTTTTCTACTATAAAACCTGTGGAATGCCACATATTTTGTTGTCCAATGGAGTCTGTTGCCTGATACCACTTGTGATGTATTTTAACGGCATTGCTCTACGCTGTTGCTTCAAATGTTCTAACTTTCCAAAAAAAAGACCTTACAGTACACAGCAGCATCAAGACAGTTCCAGGTGCCTAGGCAATACCAATATATATACGTCCTGCGTGGAATCACACNTAGTACACAGCAGCATCAAGACAGTTCCAGGTGCCTAGGCAATACCAATATATATACGTCCTGCGTGGAATCACACACCGACTGCCGCCACAAACGAACAGTTAGTTGTGTATGCTATAATAATATATGGTAAGCGTTATTTATAGTAGATGTTAACATTGTTCGCCACCATCGGCTGTGCAGTGACCATATACACAAGAATATAGTATTGCCTACGTACTAGGAGCTGTATCACTGCAGCGGAATCTAGCAGAGCATTTGTGCGCGTTACTAACACAAAAGGTGTGTCCTAGGCAGTTGCAGAATCAGAATCAGAAACAAATTTTTGACATTTCTAACAGTAACGAAGTTGCCGGCAATAAGAGAGTGGCCACCTTTGAAATTTTCTTAACGGGGAGTGTTATTAATGTGAGTTTGCTCTTAGGTTTAAGATCCCGACAACATTAAACACTTTTGCGTGAATTGTATTTTCATCTCCCCTGGTTTCCAATATTTCGCAAAAATACATTCCAAAATCTCACTTTTTGGTACTAATTTCATCCTTAGTATTTGTTATAGGTTCAAAGTGTCCTGNCAAAAATACATTCCAAAATCTCACTTTTTGGTACTAATTTCATCCTTAGTATTTGTTATAGGTTCAAAGTGTCCTGTATATTTGCCACTAGATTTTGAAATGAATCATGTCACGAAGTTTGTGTGTGTGTATCTATTTTTTTTTCACTTAAATTATGAAATAGCCAAAAACATATTTTTCGAAACAGAATTATTTCGGGTTTCTGTTTAAAAGTGAAGTATAAATGTAGCTGCGTAGAACTGAAATTCATTCATAATAATAATAATATACTTGAAAATGTTCATGCAGTGCGACTTAAACACAGCAAATTATATTCAAGTCTAAAGATTTTCAGATTTTCCAGTAACGCCAAAGATAATCGCAAATTCTTCTCGCCTTATTAATAATTTTAAGTTTGTCTGTCAAAAATTATTGTAAAAAAGTTGAATGAAAGTAGTATCTGAACTGATAGAATGTATAAATTTAAAATTTAGTTCTTTAGTAACGGGGTTTTGTTAAAGAATCGGTCTTGTAATGAAGGTTTCACGAATATATTCCTCGCGGTGACTCAACTACCTTAAAGTTTCTTAGAAACTTTTCAGCACACAGGCAGACCACGCCAACTCACTAAAGTTTTTCTTTATTCCTTATGAGTTTTACTAGAACTGGTAAAAGTAACACCGGAAGGAATTATACAACTCTGGACTCATATTTGCTCCACTAGACGGTGAAAGTGGAATTACTAGACCATAATCATATTTTAAAAAGCATCAAACATAACAATCTCTTAAATGATATGTAATTTACACTGAGGCAACAAAATTCATGGGATACCTCCTAATATCGTGTCGAACCTCCTTTTGCCCGGTGAAGTGCAGCAACTCGACATGGCATGGACTCAACAAGTCGTTGGTAGTCCTCGGCAGAAATATTGAGCCATGCTGCCTCTATATACATCCATAATTGCGAAAGTGTTGCCGGTGCAGGAGTTTGTGCACGAACTGACTTCTCGATTATGCCCAATAAATGTTCGATGGGATTTATGTCGGGTAATCTTAGTGGCCAAATCATTCGCTGGAATTGTCCAGAATGTTCTTCAAACCAATCGCGAACAGTTGTGGCCCGGTGACATGGCGCATTGCCATCCATAAAATTGCCATCGTTATTTGGGTACATGAAGTCCATGAATCGCTGCAAGTGGTCTCCAAGTAGCTGAACAAAGTCATTTCCAGTCAATTATCGGTTCAGTTGGACTAGAGGACTCAGTCCTTTCCATGTAAAAACAGCCCACACCATTATGGAGCCACCACAAGCTTTCACAGTTCATTGTTGACCCTTAGGTTCTAGGATTCGTGGGGTCTGCGCCACACTCGAACCCAACCATCAGCTCTTACCAAACTGAAATTGGGACTCATCTGACCAAGTCACGGTTTTCCAGTAGTCTAGAGTCCAACTGATATGGTCACTAGCCCAGCAGAGGCGCTGCATGCGATGTCGTGCTGTTACTAAAGGCACTCGAGGCGGTCTTCTACTGGCATAGCCCAGTACAGCCAAAGTACGCCGCACTGTACTAACAGACAAGTCCGTCGTACGTCCCACATTGATTCCTGCGGTTATTTCACGCAGTGTTGCTTGTCTGTTAACACTGACAATTCTGCGCACATGGCGTTGGTCTCGGTCATTAAGTGCAGGCGATCGGCCACTGCGTTGTCCATGTTGGGACAACGCAGTGAAATTAGGTATACTCGGCGCACTCTTGACACTGTGAATCTCGGATTGTTGAATTCCCTAACCATTTCCGAAATGGAAAGTCCCATGCGTCTAGCTCCAACTGCCATTCCGCGTTCAAAATCCGTTAATTCTCGTCGTGCGGCTATAATCACGTCAAAAACCTTTCATGTGATTCACTTGACTAAAATTAAAGCCCAACCAATGCACTGCCCATTCATAAATTTTTTACGCGATACTACTGCCATCTGTATATTTGCATATTGCTATCGTATGACTTTTTTACCTAAGCGTATGTGTATGTCTGTGTGATATGTATGTCTGCATGAGTTAATTTACACGAATATGGATTTTAAATGGAGTTTGCCTATTTTTCAAAAATAATAAATGTTGTGTCTTTGAGCTACTGGACATACGANTGTCTTTGAGCTACTGGATATACGAAAGCTCACTTATCTGAAATATGTAGTACCTTGTTACCTATGGTAGCATGTGTTGAATAATTGTTGGCGATCATAGTTAAACAAACGCGTAGGAAAGCATATTTAAAAACTATTTTGTTCCACAAGTGGTCTTTCTGACTGTTGGAAATTGTTGTAAAATATTGATTGATGAAATTATATTGAGATGTTAATATAATTGGAAATGAATAACTTTTTATTTACTCACTTGGAAATAAGAACTCTATCAGAACTGTTCATTGAAGCCAGTAACACTTAAGTTTACATTCTCTCTCTCTCCGGTGGTCGTTCGTTTTATATTTTTTATCCCTTTCTAACAATGCTCTCATACATAAAAAATACTGCAGTCCACGTCCTCAACCAAAGCAAAATTCTATTAAGATTAACTTACTCTTTGTGTACTTTGGTTAATACTCCTGCTTGTGTGGGTTTTCACCACTCTCTAAAATCTCTTGAATTGTTGCACAGAAATTATAAATATTACACAATCTTACAGTACGTACGAAATTTAACTTTTTAATTTTGAAAGTTTAATCTGTAAATTAAAGCTATTCTTGGCGAAGATAATATGGGAAACACGATCTAAATAATAAAATAAAATAAAGTAGATTCTTAAGAAATAAAACTTAATAACGTTTTGTACTGAGGAACCAAAGTTTCATTACTTACGCGATTAAATAAAGCCAATTTTACGAACAGGTTTAAAGACAGGGTATATATATGAAAGAATTAATTACCAACAAAGAGTATTATACAAAATATTATCTCAAAAGCGCCGATGCTAAAATTCTCTGGGCGGAAAGATTAGCGCAGATTGCTGAAACTCTACTAACTGCGGAATCCTTAATACTATTCATATTTTTAATTACCAAAGATAAGGAGATTTTGAGAAGGCAAGTAATAAAGCTGTTAATATCATTCTAAATACTAACAGTGGTGATATATTTCCAAAAATACGACTCAGTGAATATTTCATTGAAAACTTATGTTTATTTAAATAATGGTATGTTTAATCAATATTTTAGTATGCTGCTTCCAGGTGTTTCCTCCACGTGGGGAGGCGCCCCGAGAGCTGGAGGTCAAGTTTGTAAGGTTTGATAAAGCGAGCGTCCTATCATAAAGGACGCCGCTGCACACGCCGATAAATTTATCGCAGCTCGTGTCTCGCTGACCAAGAAAAGTTCATATTTCCCCATTTAACACACAGGAGTGTCGTCGTAATCACCATTACCTTTCCCATAACATCTTCAATTGCCGGAAACGTTCTAGACGGCATCTACCTCAAGTATAAATATCGGGCACGATCCCCCCGGGAGTGAGTGATTAAGAGCCGAAAGTTTGCGTCTCGTGCGACCTTGAGCGACATTTGGGAGATTCAGAAGCGGCGAGGGACGACTGCAGCGATCTGCGAGCTTGTGTGTAGTGAAGAGTGGGACTGTTCTGCAGGACTGTGGACTGGATGCGTGAGTGAAACAACATTCGGGATGATGGAAATAGACAGTTTTAACTAACAATGTGGAAATAATTATAGCTGTTTATAGGACATTAGAGAGAGTATTGACTGTGATAAATACTTTAATTGAAATTAAAATAAGAATAACAAGAGTTAATGGGACGCCCAGACTGGTTAATAACAGAAATTTGACTGTTTGTTGCCTTGAGAATAAATATAACATTTAAATTATGTTTTTTTTTATTTTTTTCAGACCTCCATCCCTTACGAATTCGGATACCCCCCTCAGGCGTCCATGTAACAATATAGATACTATATCACGGTTATATAATCTCAGCAATAGGTTGCTTGTAACCAGTGTTGTTAAAGACGAACTAATCTTGTTCATATTTATAGGTACGATTTTGAAAATTACTAAGTTCCACTTCACAGAAATTGTAAAAAGTTTTGTTGGTACCGTTCAACGCCTATTTAAATGATTAAGACACTTTTTCCTCTGAACACATTATTCGGTCGCACTCTGGAGTAACAGAACGAACAGTTTTATGATTCTGTATTAAATACTAAATTATGGAAACAATGATAGAGGGTTTACTTAAATCTATTGTTTCCCGTTTTGTCTTTACTTTATGCAAGTGGGCATAATAATCACAATCTGGAATATGGCATTGTAAAAANGTATTGTTTCCCGTTTTGTCTTTACTTTATGCAAGTGGGCATAATAATCACAATCTGGAATATGGCATTGTAAAAAAATTACCTCCAATGAACTAATTACGGATAGAAATCGCAACATGCCGAAACAAAACTGATATTAGTCCCTATTACAAAACACACNTCCAATGAACTAATTACGGATAGAAATCGCAACATGCCGAAACAAAACTGATATTAGTCCCTATTACAAAACACACCATTAAGAATTCCCTGGAACCTTTTTCAGTGGATTAACCAGGAAATTGTATGGTGTCAGTTTCATTTAAGTTCTCATTTCGCAGCTCGGACAGCCAGTAACCACCCTCGTAAAAGACTGTCCACCGACTTGTAGTACACACATCCAAGAAGATGGATACATTTCACCTACAATGAAATGAATAGTACGGTATTTTTCTGAGGGTTTTAGTCTGATTTGAAACAGCAATCAAGTCTATCCCAAAGTAGTTAAAAAGGGTTAAATCTATAACTGTCTGTAAGGTATTCGGCTTCATCCCCCCATCTATCCTCAATAACTGCGGTATATTTTTGCTTTATACACGAGCGAAACGTCCTGCTATACTATGGACGCGTTCTAAATTTTTTTTTATAGTATGTATAAGACGTAATAATTTTTAAATTGCTCACCAGCCTTCAGAATTCACAGGTCCAAACACAATATCCTCATTCTTGCTTCACATAAGGACTAATGAAGTCTTAAAATTAAGGTCAACCAGGCTAATCCATGCCCATAGATGCACTTCCTATCGCTACCAAACGTAGCGTTGTACGTCACTCCATAAAATACTTTTTCGTTTTTGCAGTGTTCAATAACAATGTCGTGTGTGTAACTGTAAATGACGACTGGCGTTCCGTGCAGTGATATTAGGCTTACAGGTGCAAATCAAACAGAGAATACAAGAGCAGCCACTCTCCAACAGGCGTCACAATCACGTACACGCCACCGCATGTGACCAAGTTATACCGTTTGACTCGGACGCCGGTAAAAAACTTGTGAGATGATTCGTTATGGTAAACTAGTTAGAAAACATAATATGGCCTGTGGCCTAACGTGATTGTTACGGGAAATTCTCATCCCTGAGAATTATGAAAAAAAAAATTGTGCTTTCTTAGATGTTAGAAACCACGTGAAATGAAATGAAATGTTTGCAAATAGTGTTAGTCTAATTTCATGTGATCTAAATATTTGCTGAATAATAACATCGTCCCTCATTAGGAATTTGGGGCTGTTAAAGTTATAACCAACAAGAGATTATCACATTTTTGTAAACCTGTGAGTGTGTATCTATTGTTTTGACATAACATCCATGTGTACGCAGTGGCGGAAATAGAAACCATTTTGGAGAAGGCTATTTGAAATGTGGCACACTGTACATTACATGCAAACCACATACTAACCAGTGGGATTTATGTTCAAATTCCACAAATAAAGGCCTGTGTTTAGTAAATGAGCCATAAGGAGACATTGCATCAGGCTACAGTTCCCACTTTGCGAGGGCTTTTGTCTTCCTTTAAAATCATTCTACAATATGGATAGCGTTATGTTTTCTACAACCTTTTTCATAAGAAATAATTAACATATACTTATTTTGAGTTTATGAGCAGTATATTTACACTTTTCTGGTCTGAATTGGGGTGGTGTAACATCTTCACGTCTCATTTTCAACTCTTCACCATTCATTGTTCCGCGGAGTATATGAAAATTGCCTGAAATCTTACATGCAAAATGAACAAATATGTTGCCCAAATATTTATTCTTAGTCCGTTCACCATCACTTACTTTGAGCTGTGCGTGCACATTAACGATTCTTACAGCTATACATGTTAACTGAAAGATAATAATCTTTGATACAGGTAAGATATGAATTAAGTTTTCATTTACTTCCAGGATATTTCCTATGATTATATGTCATATAGTTTATAAACGTGTAAGTAGATTCTTAAATTTAATTAAAAGTATATGGCATTTATTTATATAACTTAAAAAGTGTTAAAAAACCGAAACATACTTGAATTATACAGATTATGTATGTAAATAAATGATGTATTATTAAATGCGTTATATTACCTATAGAAGAATATAGGTCATGCAATACAGCTCGAACAATGACGAACAAATTGTAATTCTAAAAGTTACAATAAATACAAGTGAGCTAAAAATATGGTTCATTTTGAATTAACCAAGCTGACTACATACTTCAATAATAAAATTTCACATAAATGCATAACACTAGAGGAGATACGATTTATATTTACTAATAGCAAACAAAAAGAAGCGTAAAAATTACTAGTTCGCAGATATATGTCGTTTGGTGATAATCGAACCCCTTATCGTCTCATAAACCGTAATTATGACCTCTATAATACTGGTGATGCAAAGAAGCGATGTCAAAGCAATTTCTGTCCAGAAATACTCAGGCGCAATCGGCTACCACAGGGTGTTGCAAACGGTATGTAGATGTCGCAGTTTTGGCACTAGTTGGCACATCTCTCCGTCGAAACAGAACGACGTTACGTGGCGCGAAAAATGCAAAAAAAAAAAAAAAAAAACTGCAATAGAGCCAGCGTTGAGATCTGGTGAAAGCCTACTACTTTAAAATGAGCATTAGCACTTTAGAAAACCCTGCTTACGATCTACTTGAATGCAGATGGTGTATTCTTCCACCACATGTAAAATTAAAATCGCTATGAGTTTAATCACTTTATTCATGCGTCAGTCAAGTAAAGCTGTCAAATTATTAAAAATGAAAAATACAATAAAGTTGCTAACCCTCCCAATAGGAACATTTGAAAATCAGAAAATAATAAATTTCATTATATACAAATAAAAAATTATAACGCTTTAAATTTAACGTTACCATTCGAACTAATTTCACTCCATCATTACCAACTGCATCGGGTGCATGTCAGTCGGTGTGCCCGTTTAAATATATGGAGATAACGATATTAATAGTTTTCAAAGGTTAATTTCGAAAGTGCACAATGAACCGTGAACAGCGTATTTCACGTGGATGGTGACGTTTTGGCACGACACAAGTTAGTACACACTGCCTCTTAAACCATGTTACGTGGCGCGGTAACAGCTGCAACAGCGCCGGCACCGAGATTGCGTACCTGCTAGTGTGAATGTGTTTGTCCGTACGTGCATGTGCCGCAAACACGCCGTTGAAACGCGACACGACAGCAACTCTCGTACTCTCTCCCCTTGGCGGGAACGCGACATGGCAGAGAGCAGAGTTTGCGTTCCTGGAATTCCAACACGTTACACTAGAACCGCCTCCCCCTCCTCACCATCTGTCCATCACGTACACTTTCCGCGCCCCGGGTCATGTGATCCTGGAACCGCGAGGGGCCGAGGCACGTCGATAGTTCTACGTGACACCTTGGTACCCTACAAGTAATTGAAGACCTTCCACTCGTCGAATGCAAGCACAAGCAGAGGCTTCCGTTTCTGATAACACTCTCAGCGAAACTACAGTGACTGAGGAGAATGGTGGATATACTGAAGGTTACATTAAAGAAGTCATTATCATAGTGTCTTGATCACACCATTATACAAAAAGACTTGTTGGGGGTGGTATTTAAGGAATTAATTTTTTAATATACATAAGTAAAATCAGACATAATCAAAATATCATTAGAGATAAGGATTTATCATACTGTTAAAATTAATATGTAACACCTGAAATAAATGCAAGAGCAAATATTTATTTGGAAAATAATTAAAAATAGTAGTGCGCAAAATATAAAAAAAATTGAACGAAAACCTTTTATATATATTAATCATTGTAACAAATCTTCCCCTCCCTTCACAGTCATATAATTGACATGTCATAATTATTCAAACTACGGGAATCTATTTTTAAACGTTTCTTAAATGGCGTTACAAGACAACTCAAAATCGCGTGTGAAAGCTGAAATCTCGCAGGATATATAACATGGTAAGGATTAAAAACGAAGCTTTTATTTCTTCAGTAGTGAGCATCAATATATCATCGTAAGCCATGTCTAAGCTTCCATATAGACTTCGAATTTGTGCAATTCCTGATTTTGTACAGAAGTAAAATGGTAAGTGTCTTTTTCTTATGGTATTTCCATTAGTATGTCCCTTTGTGTATTTCTCTGGGTAAACCATTTCTTTGTAGCCCTCTCTCCCCTTTAAATATTTACGGTTGTGTTTAAAGCTGTTTACGTTTAGTTTTGGAGGGGAAAATTTTCTCTATCGAAATTATTTAGCAGACATTTTCTGTAAACTATTCGACTCCATCGAGAATGGAAAAAAGTTCTAAAAAATGGAAATTTTTTAATATTTTTAAATTTACAGGAAAGCTCTGGTATGTCTAAGTGAATAAATAAAAATGTAAGCAAACTCAAAGTACGCCAGTAACATTCCAATAATTAAAAATGTATGTCTCAAATAATGGAAACTTTTCTACTGCAACACAAGAGAAGCATACTTACTCGTTTCCAAATTTAAACTTCCGTTACTCATTTATTTTCACATTTTTAACTTAAATAAAATCAAAATTTAGACTTATAACAGACGTGATCACATTGTTCCGAAAACGAGAAATACTTTATTATTATTGCATTAAATTGAAGGATAACTTTACTTAAGCACGCTGGTAGCAGGTGTGTGAAAGTGATACCAAATTACGCGGTGGCAGTTATATGTATACGTACCTGTGCGTGTGACAGCTCCTGTTCGTTCACATGCCGCCAATGTCTGCTGCACAATGTCGTTGCAAGTTGAGTAGACTGTATAAAACTGTATGCGACAGCTTACGTCCTATCGTAAGCCACGCTGAAATTTTTCGTTTTTGGCTCTTCTGTCAATAATCACGATCATTATCGAAATATTTGACAGCTCTTCCAGTTGCGATATCTTTAATGGCCACTACATGTGAAACCAATCAAAGTAGCTTCATATAGTATTTATAGATATATTACCTAGATATATTAATGACAGTGAAATCTCGGCATCCAATAAATATATTTTACATTAAATAGCTGTATTTTTGATGTTTGCGTTTCATTTCATTGCCTAAGAATCTGAACCATTTTGTTTATTTCAGAAGGATGTTAAAAATTTTATTCGTACTAANATTTTGTTTATTTCAGAAGGATTTGAAATTTTTTATTCGTACTAATATGTTAAAAGTATACGCACTTACTTAAAGCCCTACTTATTGAGTGAAATATTTTTGTATATGTTCCATGGCTTTACCTTAATATTAACCTCAAATCTACTGAATTTTAGGTAAAATCCAACAGAAAATTATGTCAAAAATGTTGTGGGTACTAATATCGTATTCAATTTTAAAGATAAAATATATTAATATTAAATTTTTTAAAATTCAATACTACCTGTTAGTTTTGTAATCACAACACGTCGTTAAGGTATCAAAGTTGGTATTTAAAAATTTAACTAATTTGATTTCAGTTATTCTTTTAAAAATGCTGATTAAAGTGATTGCAGCATAAAAATAAATATTGGATTCAATAGTATGCAGATCTGTCTTAAGAAAGAATCAGTATTAAAAGCCAAACTGAAGTAGTTACCTGGTAAAAACTGCTAAGCTTAATAGCAATATAATGTAAAGTTAATTGATTCTACAAATGTGTATCACTTTGTTATTTGCTCACGAAATTGTAATAAATACTTATTAAGCTTCGAGATAACTTGGTTTTTCTACATAAGGTTCCAAAACCCAATAAACTTCAATTGACGCGTTTAGTGGTAAACAATTTCAGCGCCCTCTTAACCAGGAGAACTACGGCCAATTATTTATTCGTCAAGAAACCTTTGTTTGGAGATGTGGGAAGGAAAAGTGGAGGAAGCAAACTTAATCTCAGCACATATATATAAAAGTGCATACGCATATGTTTAACATATGGTGTCGGATAAAGTTTCTGGCACCCTGTCTCGTTTGTTGAGATCAGCGACCGCGTCCAGCCATAGGGGCGATCACGTTACATATGGCTAAGAACGCTCGCGAGAGTGGCACGAGTAATAAGCATGACTTTTTACTTCACGCTCCTTTCATAATTTAAGTGCGATGACTGTGCTGCTCTCACCAGATTTTGCACTTGTCAGGGGGCTGTAGTTACCTTTATGATCACGATATTTATATATCACTTCCGGCTATTACAGAAGCGTCGTGTTTAGGTACACGGGTAACTTTCGATCGACATAGGCAGCTTACTAAAACTGCATCGAAAATTCTGAGGCATAGTGTGCCCGCATTATTTTCTCTTCGTGGCCCACGGCATTAGGGTATTGCTGCTCCAAGTCAGATAGATAAAGGAAATTCGTCACACAAAATATTTGGCGAGGGGTTGGAGTCAGTTGTCAATACTACAATAGAACTTCCACAGTCGTACATTGTTACACCGCCCTTTGCGCTCATTAAGATATATTTAATAATTTTTAAATAATTTGTATGTCTGAGTTTTATATACTGTAGCCCTGGGGGCCTTCGAGGTTGTAGAATAATATATTTAGTTTTTATAATTACAGAACCCTCCAAAACCAATCATATTTTGGCATCTTAATGACCAATATATATAGATTTCTTCTTCCGATAGAATACACAAGAAACAATTTCGGAAACCAAGTATTTTCTCATAGATTAATTGCATCTTAAATTAGCATTGTCTTTTCTGGTATTTTAATTATAATATACTTGTGACTGACTCAAAAGGGGTGAATAAATTATGCTGAATTCAAGTCTAGGTTTTTCAGAGTTGTGTAAATTGATATAAAAATATGGTTGTAGGAACAAAATTTATATACCGTTAATTAACCAGTCCACACGGTTAATATATGGACAGTAAGTAATCATTCTGGTTAAACGTAACATTTAATTTTAATAATGAAAATAGTAACTATAGCATAACTGTCTGTTTGGTCTTGTCTGATTCTATCTGCAAATGTGAATACAGTTATTAAAACTTAAAATTAAATTCCTTTTACAAAGCAGAGAGTTCGTTCAAAAGAACCAGTTTGTCATTCAAAATAACAAATTCGGTACTATTTGAATTGCTCCCGCAACAGACAGAACTGGAATTGACTATATGTTTTCGACAATATAAGACTCTAAGCTAAAATTTGTATATGTCCGTAGCAATCTAAGATAAAATTGCAATAAGACCGCCTATTTAAAATTAAAAGTTGACTTGATTCAAATAAATCATTTAACATCATCTGCTGCGGTAAAACTTGTTTGTCAAATTTGGTAGGAATAGTTTCATTGTTTACTGAGATATGATATAAAAGTTATATTTATTCTTGTGGTGATATCTTACAAAATGAGTGACAAATGCGGTTATGTGTTGGTACATATGATGTAACTAATTAATTACTTCTGCATAAGAATCTTGGATGAAAATGGTTAATGGTATGGTATGTATATCAAATAAACCTTACATATTTGTATGTTCGCCATGTTGAAAATAAGTACCCAAAAAAATTTTACTACCTACGTTAACCTGGTACATTAAAGTTTGACTAATGTGTCAAGTTAGTTGAGAATTGGTTTAATTGTTTTAAGAATGTAGTGTGGACTGTGATTTTTTTCATCTGGTTCTATCTTCCGTTAATGGTGGACCAACAACTATATCCATTTCAAAATTTAATGCTTACACGATGCTCTGTCAGCATTTAAGATTTGGTTTAAATCGGTTGAATCATTTCCGAGATATAACATATCACCATTAATATTAATATGGTCGCCTTTTTGAACGTAAGTCATTGGCGTCGTCGAAAAATTTTAAAGTCCGGTGTCTTTACTAAAAACTGTATGGTATGTGTACCGAGTATGGAAAAATTCGGTTTTCACGTTTAATAATTTTAATAAAAGGAGGCGGTTGAGACAGAACCCACATGCACAGATGCACACACAGACACACTCAGCCACCTGTATACACACAGACACACATTCACACACAAACCAGAGAGTGATCTCGTAAACCTTTCTTTACTTCGGAAAGTTCCCTACAGTGACAGTTGTCACTCTGACACAGTGATGTAATGATCGATTTGGAAAATATCACTCTTCTTGTACTGCAGATTATTCATGCATACGATGACTTGCAATAGGCTGTGATGAAAACGAATTCCGGAACAACGCCTTCATCTTCGAATCACCGACGGTCCCAATATTGCAATAAAATTTATGCGTTCTACTATAATGTGTGGCAACAAGAGAAGAGGTAGTGTTTAAAAACCACATANACGGTCCCAATATTGCAATAAAATTTATGCGTTCTACTATAATGTGTGGCAACAAGAGAAGAGGTAGTGTTTAAAAAACACATGNTACTATAATGTGTGGCAACAAGAGAAGAGGTAGTGTTTAAAAACCACATATCGTATGATTTCTAGCTACCATAACTGTCCAAGGCATTTAGCTCGAATTGATATCACTAATAGACATGCCAATTTCTGTAATTGCTACTTGTCTTGCCGAGAAACAGCATGTGACTAAGACGCCTCCTTCTCCTGCTTATATGTTTCAAAGTGTGTTCACAGAAGATGAGGGGACTACACACTATATCAGTGACGACCAGCATGCCATACAGTCAGTTCGTGCGAAATATAAACTGGCACGTGAACTGGACGAACTTCAAAAGAATAACGTTGCACCAGTAGCTGTAAAGAATAATTTTGGCAACGGCATTNGGCACGTGAACTGGACGAACTTCAAAAGAATAACGTTGCACCAGTAGCTGTAAAGAATAATTTTGGCAACGGCATTACTCCAAAAAAGGATACACTTTGGTGTCTGTGCTTACGAAGAAGCAGGTAATGACTGCGCTGAAGAAGAAAAGGGTGTTAATGGCGACAACGGAGGAAGTGTTGACAGTGAAGCAGGTAACGCCTGTGCTGAAGAAGAGAATGGCGATGGAGATGATAATTAAGACAGTGTTAGCAGTTAAAANGGCACGTGAACTGGACGAACTTCAAAAGAATAACGTTGCACCAGTAGCTGTAAAGAATAATTTTGGCAACGGCATTCCTCCAACAAAGGATACACGTTGGTGTCTGTGCTTACGAAGAAGCAGGTAATGACTGCGCTGAAGTAGAAAAGGGTGTTAATGGCGACAACGGAGGAAGTGTTGACAATGAAGCAGGTAACGCCTGTGCTGAAGAAGAGAATGGCGATGGAGATGATAATTAAGACAGTGTTAGCAGTTAAAAGAATGGCAATTTTCTCGATGCTCTCACATACCTCCTCTCCAGATTTGCTTAAGAAACGTGGTGGACTTAAAGGCAGGGGTTATTTTAAATGAGCCGTTGTCTACTATCCACGATATGCAAACATGCGAGCACTTCAAAGATTTAATTTACAAATTAAGCAAGACAATTAAATTATGTACATAGAGTACTGTGGATTTAATTTATATTGCTGTCCCTACTGCTTTCTGAAAGTCTTGGAATTCTGAAGGGTAAACAATCGATTGCAAGTGTGTGTTTTAGGTAACATATGCGCGAGCAAGTGCGTGGAGAGAAATATGGTTCAATCTCAATTTTTATTTATGTTTTTCTCATGTACTTTAAAGTCGGCTGAATGCAATTTGATGGACAAATGAACTAAGTAATTTTTTGGACGATGAACGTTTTTCGGGAAACTAAATTTTTTGATTTATAATTATTCAGGAAGGTATTTTGAAGAATATTTAAGAGAAATGTTTAAGAGGAATTTTTTGGGGAAAGTTTTTAGAGGAATAGTTTTTAGGAATGCTACGGAAGAAAGTTATTGAGGAATGTTTTTAGAGGAATGATATGATGTACGTATTTTGAGAAATGATTTTTGACAAATTTGACAAATGGTCCCAACTTTTCTGAAGCCCTGCTCAAGTTCTACAACCTAGATATTCCTCCGCTTCATGCAAAAAAAACTGAGAAAATTACATCAGATTCAACGCACCGCATTCATGTGGACTCAAATTAATAATATTATCCATAACAACTACACTGAAGGGCCAAAAAAACTGGTATAGGCGTGCGCATGCAAATAACAGTGGTATGGTACCAATCAGAGTAACGCGATGTGATCGGCAGCTAGATCGGTTACTGCTGCTTCAATGGTAGGTTATCAAGATTTAAGTGCGTTTGAATGTGGTGTTATAGTCGGCGCACGAGAGATGGGACATAGCATCTCCGAGGTAGCGATAACATGCGACACCCCACACGTTGAGAGTTGCTACCTAGTGGCTCCAGGAACACTCTTCTGACGTTAGACACTTCCATTGGCCACTTTAATCACCTGACATGAACATTATTGAGCATATCTGGGATGCCTTGCAACGTGCTGTTCAGAAGAGATCTCAACCGACTCGCACTCCTATGGATGTGTGGACTGCCCTGCAGGATTCATGGTGCGAAGTGCCTCCTGCATAATTCAGACATTCGTCGAGTACATGCCACGTCGTCTTGCGGCAACTCTGTGCTCGCAGGGGCCCTACACGATATTAGGCAGGTGTACCAGTTTTTTTGGATCTTCAGTGTATTTCTTACTAGTCGTTACGAACATACACATGTTTCTCTCTCTCTCTCCCTTTATTCATATTATTTTACAAGGCAATATTATAATTATTGGTTAAAATATAAATTCGAATTAAATTTAACCAAAAATTACGAACTTTTATGTTAAAACAAATATAAAACGCTGGTGATAAATAATATATTTTTGAAAAACTAAACGCGTCATACATAGGGTGTTATTAAAACGATTAATACAAAAAGTGTGGAGAAACCGCGAATGGACATTAAAATGATATAGGGAGGAATCACCTTATCATTGATTGTGATGTGTGTTGAGCTGCTTCTAGGCTCTGACGCTGTCGTGACCAAACACAGGGGGTGCGAGTAGTTTCCGAGCCGGACTACGTGCGCAAGTGGTAGCGAGTTGTCGTCCGCGTTGTTGCGTCAGACAGGAACATCGATGCCTGTCTGACAAACACGAGCTCCTGGAACACCTGATACGGTGTGATCTCTATCCCCCGCCGTGTGGGAGGCTGAGGAGAATTGGGGCCATGAGCTCCGCGTGAAAATTCGAAAATATGAATACTGAATATATACAGCTATATTAAGTACTTTAATTTATAAAATTATTATCTTTTATCATCGCACTACATGTTTGAACATAAACGACATTCACATCTAATAGCAAATATCAAAACCAATTAAACGAAATAATATTATTATTTAAAAAAAATTAGCGAATATTCTGCGCAATGGGACGGTAAGAAAGAGTTAAACGAAAACCAAACAACAAAAATTATAACCAGTTTAAAGACTCCTGAATTAAAGACTTTACAACAACTAAGGTGTTATTTATTCTTAGAAAAATAATACTGTCGTATTTTATGGATTTGTCTTTTATTCAGATGACTTCAAACTTCTGTTTTTCAACACGTTATTCCTTATCAACCCATTTTATAGTACGAAAACGAATTTTTCGAAAAAAAAAAATATATATATATCACTGCTGCTTTTTCATGACTGGTATACACATTTTATTTCTTAGGATATATTGTAAACTTTAATACTAAGGTAATATGCACGTTACGGAAGTAATGGGAAAAAGGAATTCTCATTATACCACATACAACTTGTATTCTGGTGTCTACTAATAACAACATTAAAATAGATCAATACAAATTAAAGTACCAATTTTCAGCAGCGAGAAAATTATATTATGGTGTGAATGGTTTGTAGAATGCATTTTAAGCTACTAGTAAAACAAGTGGGGTTCATACTAACCCATATAAATATATAAACGTATATTTACACACCGTCAAATCACTTTATTATGACCATCTGCTAGAATCCAGAGCAACCGCCCTTCGCAGCACAGACAGCAGGTAGACGAGCTGGCAGGAGCTGATATGTTTCCACGGTTATCTGGAGCCATACTCTCTGCAGTGCGTCCCACAACTGTGTGAAGGGTGCGTGGCGAAGAAGACAGACGGCAAACACGACGATCGAAGTGGTCCCACAGATTTCCAATTGGAATGAGATCGGGGCTGTTTAGGGGCCAGGGAAGAACTTTCAAGTCTTGATCGTGCTCTTCCAGCCACTTGCGGACACTTCTAGCAGTGTGGCAAGGCGCATTGTCGTGCTGGAAGTTCCCATCCTCCCGAGGAAAGACAATAATCATGTACGGGTGGACGTGATAGCCGAGGATGGGTTCATAACCAAATCGATCAAGAGTGCCTTCCACACGGATGATGGGACCTAGAGAATACCACAAAAACATTCCCCCGACAATAACACCGCCCCCACCGCCTTGTGTTCATCCAGCAGTGTATGTTGATCCTCAGACGTTTCTCGCCGGACGCACTGATGTCCATCTATTCTATGCAGCTGAAAACGTGACTATTCGGAGTACTACCCGTTGCCAATCAGCAGCGGTTCAGTCGCCAAATTTTTCAGCATATTTCAGCTGTTTTCGTCAATGCACCTGTCTTATCATGGGTGCAGTCACCCTTCGTCTACTACGGAGCCCCATTCGCAGAAGGGTTCGCTGAATTGTTGCGGTAGACACGTGACTGGTTGCCCCCATGTTCATTTGGATGGCGAGCTGTTACACTGTAGCCTGTCGGTTGGCCTTCATTAACCGTCGTATTCGACGTTCACCTCCGACATAAATGGCGCGTGGAGCTCAGCAGTTTCCACGACGGTTATTACCAATGGTGCCATTCGTCCACTCACGATACACCTTTACCACCGAAGCACGTGAACAGTTCACAAACGTAGCAATTTCCGAAATACTGCCCCCCTTGGCCAGAAAGCCGATGAACGTTCCTTTTTTCAAATCCGTTAAATCGCTTCCCTTACCCATGACAGTAGGAAGCACACTTTCTACAGCCAGTCCATCGGTCGTTCTATATACCTGCTTCACCAGCCCACGTCACGGGTCATATGTAATGGGCTGCACGCTGCAGATGGCACTTATAGCCGGCGGAAATAATAATGTGATTCTACTGTATACATATATATATATATATACATAAAAGAGAGAGATAAATGGGTATACTTACATATACATGCACGAAGTGTTACCCAATGCTACTATGCCAGCTACTTTGGTGTAATAATAATAGAGATATCTTCTATGCTGCTTCTTATAACTTCTTACGCTCCAGACATGAAACAAACCTTTATACACTGGAGAGCCAAAAAAAAAACTGGTATAGGCGTGCGTATGCAAATAACAGAGGTATGGTACAAATCAGAGAAACGCAATGCGGTCGGTAGCTAGATCGGTTACTGCTGCTACTGGCAGGTTATAAAGATTTAAGTGAGATTGAACGTAGTGTTATAGTCAGCGCACGAGAGATGGGACATAGCATCTCCAAGGTAGCGATAACATTTGGATGTTCGCGTACGACCATTTCACGAGTGTACCGTGAATATCGGAAATCCGGTAAAACATAACATCTTCGACATCTCTATGGCCGGAAAAAGATCGTGAAAGAACGGGACAAACGACGACTGACGAGAATCATTTAACGTGACAGACGTGCAACCCTTTCTCAAATTGTTGCAGATTGGATTTGTGGACTGCCCTGCAGGGTTCATTGTGTTAATTGCCTCCTGCATGCCTTCAGACATTATTCGAGTCCATGCCCCGTCGTCTTGCGGCACTTCTGCGTGCTCGGGGGCCCTACATGTTATAAGCAGGTGTACCAGTTTTTTTGGCTCTTCAGTGTAATAGCTAATGCGGTTTAAATCTTTTTGACTGTGTGCATTGTGCCAGTGCTGACTATGTCTCAAAATATGACAATATTGAAAAATCTTAGCAGGCACAATATAACTTAAATGTTATTTAATGTAGTGTTTAAATTGAAAACAATTTTGTCGAACGCATATTTCTATGCAATTAACCCTAAATGGTTTTTATAGTTTATTAGTACAAATTTTCCTGAAACGAAAAGAAATATTAATAAAATACCATTTTTCATTTAATATTAATGCTAGCCCAGTGATCGGACAAACTTGTTTTATTTGTTTAAACACTGCCATAGTTTTCCCACTTTATACAAACGAGATCTCGGAAATTACTAATTAATCGTTTGCTATCACTCCATTTAGAACAGGTTTAAAAAAAAAACAAGTTTATTTTTTATTCAAATCCCTGCGCGATAGGTAAAGAGGTTCTACTTCATCTGAACCTACAATTCTGGTTTTGGGAGCCATTTATTCAGAATGATTCCACTTCGGTCCGAGAGCCCTCCCTGCTATTGCCGCGCGGCACGCAACGTTGGCCCGTAAAACAGTTTCCACCATATCTTATACGACTTTCTCTCGAGGAACGCTCAAATTCCTCCTTGCGAACGAATATACAATATCACATCATACTGTATGGCCCACTGTACTAAGACTGGGATTACGTTGGGGTGAAAATGTCTGGATATGGGCCAAGAGATAAAATATAAACCTTTTTAATGTACCGGTGGTTGCCGAGCTCTCATTTAAAGGAAAATCAACTGAAGGTTGGCTATGCCATCGCTTAATGCATTAACTTCATTAGTCGGGAGGTGAAAACCACTCTGCAATCTAAAAGAAATATCCTCTCCTTTCATATTTTTCTCAATAGCTTAAACAGGCATAAATATATTTGGCAATGATTATCAGACCATGAAAGCATAGTTGTCACTGATATTAATTGCAACTCTATACATGGTTCAGGAAATAACACAAAAAAATCACAGCAGATAGTTTTAGATATTTTGGAAAACAATGAACTTTGTTTCAATGATAACAATGTTTTGTCAGTGTATAAAATATTTCATAAATGCTGCTTTAATGCCGTGCTATTAACAATCATTTTATTTATAGAGCCAGCAATAAGTATTACCTGGATAGTGATTTTTGATTCGCTGTGGCATGTGAATCGACATCTTTGCTCTTATCTGAAGGATAAGTTTTAAATTCTATTTTATAACGTCACTCGTTAAGGACCACTTAAAGTGTATTTGTGCTTTTCTCAGTGAAAGCTATGAATTGTCCTAATTAATAGAATTACCAAATACGCCATATTAAACTACTTACATATCTTTCGAACAGTCACTGTTAAATTTTCCTGTGCCAGGAAAATAAACATTTTCGTAGGATTTCATGCAGCGATGATACGTTTTCATAGAGCGTTAGTAAAGACGAAGTTCGTTTCACCCTTTGTATCATATAATTTTGATCTGTATAGTTCTTGTAATCAAACACTTTTAAAATAGTTTATCAAAGTTATTGGCGATTATTTTTAACAGCTATAAATCTAAAGGAAATCAATAAGCATTATTTCACTGCAGAATCCATGATCCAGTTAAGAGAAATAAAGCTAAATATTTTATAAGGTAATTATATTTTGTCACTGCTACACTGTAAAAAAAATGTTAGTAGCAGCAATGTCTCCACTGACATCGGTGTAATTTTACACCTACATATGACAATGTTTTTTACCTCTATGTCCAATAAATTTTTTCCTACAAATTAGTAAAAAGATATATACTTTGTACAATTAACTTAATTTAGAGTGGTGTAATATTACTCTTACTAAGTAGCAGAAAATAAACTGCATCAATAATGAAAATTGTAAGTTCAACAGAGTTATAAAAATTATCTTTATACTGTGGTTAACAGATGACTTCAGATAAAGAATAGGTAGTTTTATACAATAACCTGCATATTCCATCAACGGGAGTTAAGTTTTCCTTTTGAACACAAATAAGTAGATCGAAGTAGTTTTACTCTATAAAGTTAGATCGCATATTTTAAACAAATGTTTGTAGTTAAATTTTAATTCACAGGAAAATTACTTTAAACTTACAAATACTTTACTGATTTTAGCAAATTACACACAAAAATGTAAAATTACCGAATCTTTATATGTGCAAATATATGATCACAGATACTCAAGAGTGTAATGCATGTTCACACATACGGTCATTCTAAAACTATACGATTGATGTACAAATACAATGACATCGATGTTCTTACAACGACTACGTAATAGAAAAAATACATAACATAATATTTTATTAGATTTAGTGTGTTTTTTAATACATGCTTCAAAATGTGGAAATTAATATCAATATTGTGTTTATTAAGCCTAAGATCCACGTATTTCACCAAAGGCATGTAATACTCTCTGGATTATTACGAACATTTGTGTATATAAATACACTACTTCAGTTGTTTTGACAAATTAAACATACAAAAAGTAAAATTATCAAAAATTATAAAATTAAATTTTACGCTTTTTTTACAGTGTAGTGTTTACAAAGCATATACAATTGGTTGCTTACACACACGTAATAATTTATTGACACCGTGTGTTATTTAGCATTGGGTCCATCGAAAATTCAAATTGAGACGTACTGCTATGTTTCAGTATGAAGTTCTTTAAAAGTACTTAATTACATCGTACTTTACCTCAATAATATGCGGAACGTTTAATAACAAATTAAACATTGTTTGCTTTTCAGCCATCTACCGAAATGATTATGCTAGTCATTCAATGGTAGGTATTATGTAGTTTTAAATTAAAGAGTTCAATAACGAAACTAATAACGCTGAACTGAGAAACCTTACGTGTGAAAATCAACTTCCTTTTAATCCTTTTCCTATATTAACATCGCTTATTGTATATACTTAATTTGGCGGGAAGTGAAAAGCACTGTGCATAGGCCGATGAGGATACGTTGAGTATCCACCAAAGATACCCAGATTTAACAGTTTTATTTATATCAGTGGTGAGCTCTGTATTAAACTGTGTACGCCACAAAGACACGGACTCTTGAATGCGATTATAGCGGCGATTTTGGCCGCTTGCAAACCCACTTCCACGGAAAAAATATCTACGGATTGCCGTCATGTTCTACAGCGTGNTTAAACTGTGTACGCCACAAAGACACGGACTCTTGAATGCGATTAAAGCGGCGATTTTGGCCGCTTGCAAACCCACTTCCACGGAAAAAATATCTACGGTTGGCCGTCATGTTCTACAGCGTTGCAGACGATGGCTTGCTGTTAATGGCGGGCATTTTAAACATTTGTAACTGTTTTTTTATTAACATTCTCACACACCCAACAATGTCTGTACACCGTCAATCACAAGAAGTTGTATCACATCGTCTTTAATAGTTTCTTTTTTATTCGAATTCAAAATGTGAACATTAGTTTGTGACACCTGGCATGCTACAGTACTCTGTAAAACGCATGCTCCCAGTTCAGTTGGAAGTGAATATATAAAAAAAAAAACCTCTCATTTCCCCTAGCGTTGTGTTGCTTGTTTAATAATCACATCGGTGGGCACCGAAGTTAGTGCTTTTTTTTCCGTGAAAAGGTCGTTAAAATCCGACCGACAAATGGGGTATACCAGAACGGAAATGGCAATGTAACGTTTGCAGAGTGATCCACTCCAACACTATGACATTGTAAATAATGACACGATTGAATTAAATATAATCTGATTCGATTGGGTGTATTACTGCGATGCAAGCATGACCTTGAGTTGGCACAACCAATGCACGAGACGTGGGTGGGGGGCCGGCGGNATTCGATTGGGTGTATTACTGCGATGCAAGCATGACCTTGAGTTGGCACAACCAATGCACGAGACGTGGGTGGGGGCCGGCGGCGACAGGTGGCAATTTCGAGGGAGGAAGTTTTCGGGCCGTATGTCTCGTGATTCCGATGTGTTAGTACGCCGATTTTGGTGCCAAGCCAAATATCTCGTTATATCTGTCGATTTCAGCTTTAAAAGTCAAGTGTCTGTTTCGTAACTTACTTAATTCCCAGATGTAAAAAAAATAGTACCCAATAACGTAGACACATACACGTAAAACCCACGGCTGTGTCACTGACACCGCTACACACATAATTTTTTGTTTTATGAACATTACAATAGGTACCTATTTGCATATTAGCAAAATGTTGACGTTTATAACACTTCCACGGTCTCACTTGGCTGAAGCACAAATAAAGCGATCAAGACTCTAAATATTTAAAAAAATATATATGGCTGAAGCGAACAAAATATGGAGAAAAGCAGATCGTAAGCAGGGCTTTCAAAAGTGCTTTGCTAAGGCTGTCGCCTACCTGGAGCTAACGTAGTTTCACGTTTAAGAACCAGAATCGCGGGAACTGTTAGGGCTATACTGACACCCGCATCAAGTGCGCTATTGCCACTAAAAACTTACATGCAGTGTTATCTTCGTGCTACGAGTACGTACAGTATGTGACTTCAAGCGGTGACTCTAAAACTTTTATTAATAGAAAGTAATTAGCACGATTCATTAAAGGCTTTTATCATAGTTTCACTCGTGTCAGGTTAGCACGCTATAAGTGATACCAGCGTGAGGAAGCAGCTTTTTAAAAGATATTTTAGACCTGCCAAATAATATTTATAGGTAACATGATGTAATCTAAGTATAGTCCCGTCCTTATTTTGAATATTTTTACTCTTCGCAGGTAAAGAGATTGGTGGCGTGTTAAGTAGCTTATTCAAAAAACCCATACTTCAAGCTTGCTGAAAATAAACTCAAAAGCCACACTCCACGATCTTGGATCCATCTATTTTCTCCCGTCAGTTCAATTTAAGAATGCTAAACAAAACTTTTCGCTTGCTACAGCAAAAATAATAGCTTAAAAGTATTTACCTTATTAGTAAATCTGCACTCCCTTTACTAATTTTTTACTTGTAACTGTTGGCAATAAATGATATTTTTCTCGCCGGTGATTACAGAAATAATGCTAGAAAACAGTAGTCAACCAATACACGTTTAAGGACATGTCTAAAGCTGTGCCCTGTCCCTTGTTGATGCCTTGAACGAAATACAAAATGTGTGATGCAGGTAGTGTCAAAAATGCCCTAAGTTCAAGATGGCGGGTACTGATGCCTCTTAACTGTGGACAGTGTAAAGACGCTCTCACTGAGTGATGTAGCCAGCGCGGAGTGAGGGCTCCACCTGCCTGCTCGGACGTGACCTCGAAGCCACCAGTATTCCGCGGGACGACGAACGGGCGGACGCGCGTCTCGGGAGACGTCAGCTGGGCCGACGTCGTGGGGTGTCCCGACGTGAGTTACGGGTGACGTGAACAGTCCGTCGACAGCCGGCGCGACAATCCCGAACATCAAAAGGGCCGACCGGCCAGCGGCTACGCCGAGAACCAGCGATAACGGCCGAGGGTTGCCGCTGGGTCATTCAGCCCCTTTCAGTAAGCTACCAGATCCCAGGAAACCTGACATCGTAGTTACAGTGTAAGGTTCTTGGGATACCAACCAGCGCAACCTCAGTTACATGGTTATTTGCCCCAGTGTATCGACGATAATTATATACTTGACCTAACCTTTAGATGTAAATTATAATTATATAGCAATAGGAATTCTATAATAGTTTAATAACGTTTTTATAATATCAATAATACTACATATATGTCACAGGATAAATTTTTAAAATACGTTCCCGCTGCGAAAATTATAATTGTTTTAACCCTAATTAAGTACTTTTAAAAAGATTCCTTATCAAATTGCGAACTTAAAAAAGTTTAAACTACCATGTCTACAGTTCTTCAATGAAAACTAAATATGTAACAATCCTTTTTCCTGGACCAAACTTGTATTGCAAATAGTGTGAAAACAGCTGATTGAAAAACCTTCCTTAGACATAGCTACGGAAATATGATTTTGGGAAAAGGGTTCCACTCATGATAGGGACAAATATTCTACGCACATATCTATGTCATCATTCTTATTACTTGTTCCCTGCTTTGTGGAAATATTTTTTTCTTATTTCGACATGCCAGTAAGAATCAGGTTATTGTAAAAGCAAAAGTATAGGATTCACTTGCAGAAACTTGAGAAATGTGACTTTTAAAATTATCCATTCACAAATTGTACATCAGCAAGTATTTTTGAATTAGCTATCTATAAATAATTTTAGCGACTCTCTGGTCTCCATATTTTCAGATAATTAATTCAACGTTAGTTTAAGGTTAGCGAAAAATGCCTCAGTAGGAAACGAAAACATTATTAATATGGCAAACTACGCTATTATTTAAACACTGATGCGACAAAAGTCATGGGATACCTCCTAACATCGTGTCGGACCTCCCTTTGCCCGGTGAAGTGCAGCAACTCGACGTGGAAGTCCCCGGCTGAAATATTGAGCCATGATGCCTCTATAGACGTCCATAATTACGAAAGTGTTGCCGGTGCAGGAGTTTGTGCACGAAATAACTTCTCGATTATGTCCCAAATATGTTCGATGGGATAAATGTCGGCGATCTTGGTGGCCAAATTCTTTGCTGGAACTGTCCAGAATGTTTTTCAAACCAATCGCGAACAGTTGTGGCCCGGTGACATGGCGCATTTTCATCCATAAAAATTCCATTTATGTTTGGGTGCATGAAGTCCATGAATGGCTGCAAGTGGTCTCCAAGTAGCTCAACATAACCCTTTCCAGTCAATGTTCAGTTCAGTTGAACCAGAGGACCCAGTCTATTCCATGTAAAAACTACCCGCACCATTATGGAGCCACCACCACCTTGCAAAGTTCCTTGTTGATAACTTGGGTCCATGGATTCGTGGGGTCTGCGCCACACTCGAACCCTACCATCAGTTCTTACCTACTGAAATCGGGACTCATCTGACCAAGTCACGGTTTTCCAGTCATCTAGGGTCCAACCGATAAGGTCCCCAGCCCAGGAGAGGCGCTGCAGGCGATTTTGTGCTCTTAGTAAAGGCACTCGAGTCGGTCTTCTGCTGGCATAGCCCAGTACAGCCAAAGGTTGCCACACTCTCCTAACGGACACGTCCGTCGTACGTCCCACATTGATTCCTGCGGTTATTTCACGCAGTGTTGCTTGTCTGTTAACACTGACCATTCTGAGCACAGGTCGTTGGTCTCGGTCATTAAGTGCAGGCGGTCGGACACTGTGTTGTCCATGGTGGGAGGTTATGCCTGAAATTAGGTATTCTCGGCACACACTTGACACTGTGGATCTCAGAATGTTGAATTCCCTAACCATTTCCGAAATGGAGTGTCCCATGCGTCTAGCTCCAACTACCAAATTCTGTTAATTCCCGTCGTGCGGCCATAATTACGTCAGAAACCTTTTTACATGAATCACTTGACTAGAAATTAAAGCGCAACCAATGAACGGCTCAGTTATACATTTTGTAAGCGATACTGCCACCATCCGTATTTTTTGCATATTGCTATTCCATAACTTTTGACACCTCAGTGTATATAATTTTTAATGTTAAATTAATTCACCACGTTTTTAAAAGCATTGTGGAAAAATTGATACCAAAAGAGTTACTAGTCACCAAAGTCTAGGAAAGTCGCAGCTAATATCTATGTGTTAGAGCAGTAATATATTTTTTCAGCTACTTTTAAGATTCGTGACCTCTCGATTTGGCGGAAACTACAAACAATGTTTGGTACCAAACTACGTGGTCACTGACTCTAAACTTTTAAAACTCATTGTTATATGTATTGAATAATATTAAAACATTGCCACTTCAGATACCTTATCATATTACGACCATGCCGTAAGAATCTCCTTAAAAGATATGCAACAATGGCAGTATTGCCCACGACATGTTGTTCGAGAAATAGTTTACGTAAACTTCTCATAATAAAGTTAATTGACCAGAAACATGCATGCAAATAAAAATTATTTTTTTAAGTTATCACAAAGAAGTAAGCCTAATTTTGACGGCCGAAATTATTTCCCTTCTTTACAAGCCAATAAACGCAATCGACAAGTAAAGGCTAAATAAATCCTCACAAGCACGTAATTGAATAATTCTGGCCAGGTACACAAAATATAAATAGTTCAAGAAATGTTGAACATATCACTATATATAATCAAAATTAATGTAAGGCAAGATGTGTACAATCTCTTATAAAAAGCAACAGAGAACCTCGCTATAAGTAATTAAATATAATGCTCAATTTGGTGACTTGTGTAAGACATATTTACACTAAACTCAAATATTGCTTAATATGAATTTTTAAGGAGATGGGGTCAAGCGAATATGCTGAAAAATACGAACAAAATTAATGGAACTAAAAACACACAAAATGGTTGTATAATTTAGAATGAAATTTTTTCTTTCCATTTATTCTTTAGTGATGACCGCATTCTAAACTAATTGTTTTTTGGTGTATTATTTGTTTTTGTAAAGAATTTTTTTAAACATAATATATTAAATTTTTATAACTTACTTGCCTAACGTACCGAATTCAATAAATTGTTTTCTTACGCTTGTACCTAACTTTGTAGCAACTGACCAGTTATTTTTTAACGTTTGCTTCTTTCAGATACACTTGCGCATGCACGAAAACACATATAGTAACGAAGTTTAGTAAATGCTTTGGACAAAAATAACTTACATATTAAAAATTTACGAAATTTAATATTTTAGCACGAAAGCAATAATCCACCAAATTTAATATATATGTCGAATGTTATAGAAACAATATTTTATAAACGCATGGAAGTAACTACGTAACATCGATTACTTAAAAATGTAGTAAAAAAGTAAATTTGAGTAAAATATTATGTATATGATCATTATTACCATAACTGAGAAACTTTCTCACTGTTTAGACGTGAATCATAGGCGGACCCAACATAAGCCAGTGGTAAGATATAAGGTTCCCAATAAGTACATTATTTTGTGAATAATATTGTACCTTACTATGTATATAGACGTAATATTTATTAATTTACGTTATCACGCGTGCTCTCTGAAGAACAACAGAGCCCTTTTTTTTTTTGTGTTGCTTGTTGAAATGTTTGATGCCATAACAACTTTCATTGCAGGGCTACGGTGGCAAAGCGGTTAGCCTACTCGCCTCCCACCAAGGCGAATCGGATTCAATCCCCAGCTGAATCACTCCCGGATTTTCGCATGTGGGAATTGGGCCAGGCGATACCACTGGTCGGCGGGTTTTCTCGGGGATCTCCCGTTTCCCCTGCTCCTTCATTCCAGCGGTGCTCCATACTAGCCTCAATAACCCTCATCGGCTCTCAAGATCTCGCTGTTAAGAACCGCCCAAATCTCTTCAGTCACTCACTCACCTTTTATTGCAATGTATCACGTATTTTACAGAGTTGTGTAAAATAGGTGCAGTACTGTGTGTTATAATTTAAGAAAATGCAATATTACAGCGTGAATCGAACATAGTGCATCATACATGTGTTGTAATACTCCGTTCAAACGCACCAAAACGAATGAACAATTTTCTGCTCTGGAAAGTCCACCTTCTAAGTCTTGGTACACAAATATTAATGCAGGTATTTTACTTAGATTCCTTTCTCGAATGCCAGTGTTACAATTTTCTAATACTCGCGTAATATGTAGATTTGGTTTCTTCTAATTGAACGGTAATTCGAAGAAATTGGACGTCACATCAAGTATTTAATAGCGATTACCTGTTTCTAGAATGGTATCTGCTTAGCTGCGAAAAAAACTACAATAAGATAATATTTTTGTTTACTTTAAAAAAGTACTGTTTTTTAAATCATACGAATGCTTACGTGAGTGATGGTTTAAGAATAACGCCTTTATTAAGATATACGCTTCGCATGTGAAAACTACCCATCTGGAAAATATATTGTACGATACGAATGTACATTTCGACAAAATAGTTTAATACATCATATGGGGGTTGCTTTTTCTAATAATGGTTACTTTCGTTTCCAACATAAAAAAATAAATATGCTTTATTGGCTACATACACGAAGGCTACGGACGAAAAATTAGTTGCCAAATCGTTATTCTTAATAATTGCACTATTAGTACAAGAATTGTTTCATAACAGCAATGAGAAAAAAGTATAGTTATGCCCCAATTAAAAATTTCTATGAGCTTCATAGAAGTGGTGTGCCGGTGAGGCCATGCTTTAAGTGTGATAATAAAACTTTAGGCAACACTTATTATTACTGACTCATTTCAGGTTCCACTGAATTTTCGGATCACCAGCGATTCTCCAGGTCCTATTGTTTCATATAATAATTTACATTTGTGATTTTTTTTAGAGTAACATAAAATAACGTTTTAATTGTCTCTTACTACAAATGACGTTTTAGAAGCACATCAATCCTCTTTTACTACATCATATTTCGCTTATTCCCGTGATAATACGGCAATAATTATTCGCACTCACACGCTTCATGTTGATCCTCTCGCTCACATCAAAAATATTATTGGATAGCGAAGAATTCCTTCCTCTCTGGCTGGAATAAGTAATTGAAAGTTTACTACTTGGCCATGATGAGGAATAGTTGGTATGGAAATCTTTGAACAGGCTGAGATCAGGAGTGGGCCGATCCAAGGTGACCTCGGAAAGGTGGAAAGGTGGTGCCGTACTAACGATGCCATCAAAAGCGACTGCGGAGAAGACCACTCTGTCAGACACATGCTTCACTGTCGGCTATGTTCAACGATGCACAGAAGACGACCTAGTTCAACCCTAAGGGAATGAACAGGATCTGGTCAAATT
Organism: Clitarchus hookeri; assembly: GCA_002778355.1. Classification (NCBI taxonomy): domain Eukaryota; kingdom Metazoa; phylum Arthropoda; class Insecta; order Phasmatodea; family Phasmatidae; genus Clitarchus; species Clitarchus hookeri. Next base: position 7,619 of record NQII01009765.1, on the reverse strand, counting down.
CTGGTCACAAATAATAAAACGTTTTCAGAACAGTTGCAACTGTGTTTTAGTCACGTTTCTGACACGAAAATAAATATAATATATATATACAATATTATTAATTGTGCAAATTATCTGAATTTATTGTGAGAGCTAAATTCCGCTCACAAATAAGGTGGAAAATTTGTGCATTGCTTGGGAAAATTAGCAACGATAGCATCTTTTGTTCACAGAGGCTTCAAAATATTTTTTCTGATTCAACCATTTTTTGAAACACATATGTTTCTGGCTTTATTACTATCAAAAATATGCAATGAGTCCTTTATTAAACACTAAGAATTTTAACATATTTTTTGGTGCTAACCGGACAGTATAAATATTTATAAGCCTGCGGTGTTTAATATTTTTTAAGCAAAATACATAATTAAATAGAAAGATTAAAAAAAATATTAAAGAGTATATTGAATAATAATATGTTATTAAACACACAGTCTATATTATATTTTAATGAACATGTTTTAGTACAATCGTAAATTTGAACATCAATGTAGGCTTATATTTATACAAAGGGGATTCTAAAATCATGGGACTAACATCAAGGGGTGGTAGAGCTCACTAAAACAAACAGTTATTGTATAGGAATATATGGGTTGAAGTGACGCGTTGAGGCACAAACACAAAAACATAACACATTTACGGAAACATAAAATGTTCATTAGCAGTATACTTAACGAGTAATTCCGTACAAAAAATGTTGCTGGAAATGCATCCACCAACAGTAAAGCATGCTTGGCGACCTCTACATATGGCGGGATTGGCTGACAATGGTGGCGATAGTTGAGGGCAATCAAACGGTGCCCCATGGACCTGCTGCATCAGCGAACAAAGCATTTGCGCTTGAGAGTTTGGCCTTGATGGGTGATTTTACGAATAGCGAATAGGCAGAGATGCATCTAATGTACGGTGTTGCTAATGGTAACGGCAGAGCAGCGCTACGGCTGTATCGGGAACGCTTTCCACGTAGACGCATGCCGAACCACAAAATGTTTGAGCGATTACATCGGCAACTTTGTGAAAATGGTTCATTTATCGCCAGTACTGATGGAAGGGGTTGATCGACGACCGTACGACAACTACATCTTGAAGAAGTCATCTTCGACGATGTGGACGAAACACCCGGCACAAGTACAAGGGCTGTAGCATGTCGTCTACATGTCAGTCAACGAACGCGTCACCCCCACCCATATATTCCTATGCAAATATTGTTTGTTTTAGAGAGCTCTTCCATCCCTCATTGTTTGTCCCATGATTTTAGAATCAACCTGTATAGTGAATGAGAATACTTTACGACGATTTTTGTCAAAAAGCTTGCTTCAGGCGTTAAAATTTAAGTACATGGGAAATCACAACATAGGTTTACGAACAATAAGTCTGCAGTGAAATGGCTGTCCTGGACAAATGGGAGAGAGCCCGTTTGGAAACAACCTTACGCATTAATTGTGGTATTAACTTTTGATGACCATAAACTGAGCGCTAAGAACGGCTGCTCCAGGGAATTCTTCTTTGTACAGGTATCAGTGCCGTTAGAGGTCATCGCTCATAAACGATACCAAAACTTATGAAACTGTGTTTATATTTTATATATAATAGTATATTTCTATGTTTGTTAGATTTTCTGTTGCAGAGTATGCCTCAAACACGGTTGGTTTTTAATCATTCACTAGTGGTCGATTACGAATCTGTTTTTCCCTGTCATGAGAAACACGTTATATAAATATAAAACCTTTGACGACTAAATGTGACCATCGATCAATTTATTACACGCAACAAGTATGAGGCAACGTCATACTTATGGCGCCCAAATGTGGGTGCCTTCAATAAGTCGTCGCGTCATTAAACTTATGCGAGATGTGCAGATAAATTTATACTGTGGGATTCTTAACTTTAATTTGTGACACTTCGCTCTCAAACGACTTATTAGTTCCTTCTATGAAATAATGTGTAACAATTTCTTCGGGTATGTATGCTAATTTCTTTATGACGCGCTATTGAAAGTAAATATTTTCGTAGGCGAACTGAACTAGTTTATGAATAAAGGAAAAAAAAATTTTATATAATAACATTTTTTTACTGCAAGAAATGTCTTTCTGCATTTTTTAAAATAGTTAATAGCATGTGCATTAAGTTTAAACGTCGCCAACACACACTCTTACTTTAAAAATGCGCCGATAAAAGGAAGGGAAACTGCACACTCAGTTCAAATATTTGCGTAAAATATAGGGGTAAAAATTAATACTTTCGTATTTAGTGTATAAAAACTTTAAAATTTTTAAGTCTTCTAACTGCAAAAAAAGGCAAATCGAGTGATTGCAATAAAAATTGCAAAACATATTAATACTGCGTGAATTTTACATTTGAACCCCATTATATTTAACTTGCGGTATATTGGATTTAATGACGGTGCTTTGAAGTAAAATATAACAATATTCGTAATGAAAGATTCGTAATAGACCTGCAAGAGCACTCAGGAGGTGACACTAGTTAGGCTCTTTCGATCCACTGTTTCCTTAAGTCACAGCCGTTTTGCCAACACCAAAAATACAATGGAAGTCTTCACATAATTAACCATTATCAACTTAGGAAAAATCAAAATTCCTTTGTTCAGTTTATAACACCCAATACGTTAAAAATATTTCTTCACTTTTAATTTACAGAAAATTACAAGACAATAATTTATCTTTACTCGAGTGTTGTACAAATGCTGCCCTGTTTCACTTTCTGCTTTGAAACTGGCCTGTTGTTATGTTTATCTATACGAGATCGTTTGTTTTCGATTTGGTTTGTTAAAACAACGTTTAAAATGCAAAGGTGTTTGAAAAAAATGAGAAGTTGCCAGTTTAAAATGTTTAGTTGAAGAAAAAATTGGAAGACAAACCCCCGAAATAGTGTTTACCTGCCAGTTTCCAACTAGATGAAGAGTAGGAAAATGAAAACAAAAGGGGTAACCTAGACAATGTTTACATTGACGATGATGTGTTCCTCATTACGGTAGCCAATATCGGAATTCATAGATTGTGCTGATGTGATTTGACGAATGTTATGTTGTCAATATAACTGCGACGTGTTCACATAATGCAACTCAAAATAAGAGCTAGACCCAACACATGGCAGTTTAGCTTCTGTACTTTACATTCTCTGTGGGAGCAGTGTACGTCAGAAGCACGCACGTCTCAAGCATGAAGCCAGAGAGGCGAGTTCAGTAGCGGATGACGTCATTCAGGGTACATACAGGGGTTGATATGAGTCCCATGTGGTTTTAAAATTCGCACCTGGCGACGACCAGCACCTCCCAGAATGTCGGGCGTTTGCCTCCCCTGGCCAAGAAACATTTGGACGTTGAATCTGGTCATGTGTGACACGCGGATGTGCGGAAATGCCCAGAAAGGATTGGCCACATTGGCCCAAAAGAGTGTACGTGCCAAAATTCCCAAAATACAACTTCCACATAGGAAGATAAAAAAATAGCCTTTTATTTTTCTTCGGCATCTGTTCCACAATTCTACAAAATTTCAATAAAATATATTTATTATTTATGTCTCTAGGAAGCCCTTAACTGATATGAGTTTGGTAGAAATTCGTTAAGCGCCTTTTTACAAAAAATTGCTCAAATTTAAGGCGTTCTCTTTTAAATTTCTGCATGGAATATAGGCTTGTAATACATAATTTTTAAAAGAGTGTATATTTGGCTTTAAAACGCTTATTTTTTTAAGTAATTTTTTTAAATTTTCTATACGGTGGAATGAAGAATATAAATGTGTTTTGACACCTAATTTGTTATTAAACCTGAGATACTAAAACAGCGTACACAGGCGTACAAACGATTCAAGTACCAAAATGAAGTAGAGGATCTAGGTAAACACTGTATGAAATTTCAGCTTCTTATGTTTTCCGGAACCGCTATAACAAAAAATAGTGGTGATTATTCAGCGCGTTAAAACGATAACGGTTTTGTTTATCCTCTCGTTCACATAGTCATAATAAACAAGTTGCTGACAGCTATTTCTGGGAAATAACACCTACGGGAAGCTTATACGAGACCTGTTATTTACGCATTCCCTAAACCCGTCCTAAAACTAGACGATGTATTTAGCAATTTTGTGCCTCTGTGGAATTGATTGTTATGTTTGTGCTATTAGCGAGTTTGTGTTGAGTGGAAGTGTATTAATTAGGTAAAAGTCGTATAATTGTTTCTGTTTAATATAAATGCCGTTACTTTTGATTAAATGCAAGATGAATATCTATATTTAAGACTTATTGTCCAAATGTGACAAGCATATAATTGCACAACTTGTTTGCCAAGACTAATGGTATGGAACCAGTACTACAGTGCGTTGCTTCCATTCTGAAATCAGCCAATGACGCTGACTGCAAGAAATTGTCAAGGGCAGTAATTTTGAGAAAAATTTTCCCTTCATTTCTAAGATTCTGGAAGAAGTGCAATAGACACTGTGTACGATTAAATGAGAAGTATGGAACATGGCTGGAAGCGAAGCTTGAATTACCTGACTTCGTTTACAGAAATATGCTTAATTCTTCATGTAAGTATACGTCATAATCATGTAACATTTAACAACACAGAAAAGTATTTACTGAACTATTAAATAAAGTTTTAAATAATTCTCAAATAATAAAATAGCCTACTTTGATATCATGTTAAACCGCAACAATAATCGCAAATATGTAATTTACAGGTTTTATACACTTGTAAAAATTTTCGAAGAAAATGTTTGAAACATGAACATGTTATTACATATCTCAACACGAAAAACTCTAAATAAATAAATTGTAAAGTACTTTTTAAAATAGTTTTGGCTTGCCCGTCATCACCCCAATTATCGATCTGTACTGCTCATCAGAAATGTGGGCGACCTGCAACAGACTACAACGAATAATCAGAAAGGAAAAAAAGGTAAGGAAGGCAGGTAAAATTGCTGATAAATGTAGCATTCTTCAGATAGTCTAGGCTGCAGCAGTGAAGTTATGAAGGATGTGTAATAAATCATAAGCATGGAATGTATTAAACTTTGGTGAAAGTAGTCCTGCTTCACCTATGAAAATGGTAAAACGGTTACAAGAGGCAAGAAAAGACATTTTTCCATTCACATATGATGAAGCTGCTGCCCTTATTCAATATTGTAATGCCTCCAAGCATTGGATTTCTTGTCTTTCAAAAGATGCAAAGTTTCGAAATGCGTTCATATACCCAGCAGATCACAAAGCCTTGGATGCTAAAAAAGTCACTTATCCAAGAAACATTAATAAAAGTGAACTTTCATGTGATGTGCCACTACAATACCTCTTGAACCACACAAAAAACATAATACTTTTGGTTCTATACCGGACACAAAGTGATGTGATGCCACAAGAATGCAAACATACCGTTAAATATGGCTTTGACTGTAGTTTTGAAGGGTTACGTTACATGCAGAAGTGGCTAACTAGAACTACAGTGAGCAAGGGGACCAGTCATGCTCTACACGAGGACCAATTGATGCGACTTGCATCATTCGGTACAGGAGATGTATTATGGAAAAACCCACGACCGAGCAAAACTCGCTCTTACCATCCACTCCATATTAGATTTATTAAATAAGATGTGAACTAACTTTGAAATGAAGAGATGGTCATCAAAAATGAGATTGATGCCCTATATCCCATAAGCACTGAAAACTACGAAGTGAGTTATCAACTGATTCTGACAATGGCTGATGGCGAAGCAGTGAATGCAATAACAATTTTCTTCATAGCAAAGTTGTTTTTTTTTTTTGGGTTGCCAAAATATCGAAATTACACATACTACCTGCCATCAAGCCAGTAGAATATTCCAAATTACAGTGTGGTTTATCCGTGCTGCACGCATATATACTCTTTCTGGAATGCGTTCTCAATATTTCATACCGAATATATTTGAAAGGAGAGCTTGAGGGAGTTTTGATAATGACAAAACAATACCGAACAATGTTCAATAAACGAAAGAAATTGGTGCAGCAAGCACTCAAAGACGAACTCGAACTACTAGCATATATACCTAAACAATGGTGCGGGACTACGAATAACGGAAATACTGCCAGACGTTTTTCCCAAAAACCCAACGAAGCGCACATTGCTACTGGGTTAAGTAAATATACGCTTGTTAGATTTACAGTGATCTTAGAAGCATTATCTTGTGGGAGAAATATTAAGATGAATGAATTCTACGTGCGTGTTACTGAAACAGTTCACATGTACGTCCACAAGTAAATGTGGTATCACATGCCGCCTACAGTACATGAAAGTGTTAGTCCATGGGGCTGAATTTATAAATGAGCGTCTTTTGCCAACGGGGGAGCTAACTGAAGAAGCACAAGAAGCACCGAACAAAGAAGTCAGAAATGTTCTGGAATCGCATACGCGAATGTAGTCACGTCAGAATAACATTACATATTTGTTTCTTCTGACGATGGCTTCATCTAGCCTCTACTTACCAAGATTGCGTAAATTGAAGACAAATAATCTGACTTCTCTTCCTTCTGAAGTGATGAATGACCTGAGACTTCTCCTGCACAAAAGCGATTCAGAAAAATCACAACACGCTGAAAAATACGAAGCGCAACATGTAGAGGAACACATCTCCGAATAAGAAACGATGGAATATTAAATTAAAGCGGCAGAAAATTATAAATATAACTACTTCAAAAACTGGTTTACCTTTGTAAAATTAAGTTCTCTGTAATTAATAAAGATCTTTCTAAACATTCTCATTTTATAGAAAAAAATGTAATTTTTATTGTTCGTGTTATTTACCTACTGTAGTTATAAATTATTTTATATATTTTTATAATTTTATTTAAATTTTTGAAATTTGGAAACCAAGGTAAACCAAACATGTTACTTTAAGGCGATGACGGGTATGTAAATAATTAATATATCATTTGAAAATGGTTTTTCAGATCTATATTTACTTTCAATGGAATTAATAAAAGGAGAATAAATTTATGCATATCAAGCAGCAGTTACAAAGTATAAAAACAATAATTTGCTATAGATTCTGGAATCGTAATTTTTTAATTTTTTACTTGTAGTAACATTTTCTTAAATAGTCAAGTCATTATGTACTGAGAATAAATTACAGGGGCTCTAAATGTCCAGCGAAGTATTGGTGTTATTGTGAGAGCATTGTTTATTAACAGCATTAATCAGTATCTGAATATATAATACGTTAAAAAAAAGATTTAAATGGGGTATTACCCTTCATTAGCATTTACATTAAATAGACCTGAATAACTATTCCGATTTTTGGCGTGGGCAACCGTGATTTGGGGAACCGTGATTGGGCCACTGTGATGGCGTCGGTATTACTACAGCCCCGCGCCCGCTGACGGCAGTTACTGCGAGTGAGTTTTGTGGAGTGGAGTGGAGAGATTTTAGCGGTTCTTAACATCGAGGTCTTGACAGCCGATGGCGGTGAGGGAAGTACGAAGCAGCGTCAGAATACAAGGACGGGGGTGGGAACCGGAGATCCCTGCGATAACCCGCGCGACGAGCGGAAACGTCCGGCACGATTCTTACATGTGAAAATCCGGGAGCGAGCCAGCCAGGCG
>NQII01009764.1:24671-43965 GCA_002778355.1 Clitarchus hookeri | reverse complement strand
GAAGATAATTTTGAATTTGCGTGGTTCATCGTCTGGCACTAGGAATATGGATTGGGATAAAGTCCTCTTCGCTAGGATAGAAAAATTTTTGAAAGGAATCGTAGTAAACGGATAAGTTGGGTATAAGAAACAGCCAATTGCTTTCGTGCAGTCCTCGGGCAAGGTGGGCCGTACAAAGGCTGTGCTGTGTTTTAACCAAGGCCATGTGGTCCTTGAACTTGCATTTCTATTGGGTGTGCAAAGTGTCTTCCACGCGAGCGCAGCAGATGCCCCGCGGGCAGTTCGCAAACGCGTGAGCCTTTCTTGAGGATGCGAGTCCATAAGTAGCGTGGATCTCTTTATACATTAATTCTTGTAAAGAATGAAACAGCAATACAATGTAAAACATTGTTAATTATAGTGAAAAAGAATAATTTAAACTGTGAGGAATTTGAATTGTTAAAATTAACTGCGCTCCTTGTTACAATAATTATTGTGTTTTGTTTGTACAGAAAATATGCTTGCTGAAAAATAAATACATGTTGGAATACTGACAAAAATAGTGATGTGATAGAATGTTGCATACTAAAATGGTATTTGACGTCACGGTGGTAGGATACTGATGGAATGGTATCAAAACGTAGAATATTATTTTTAATTAATAATCAAAACTTTTATAATTTTCCAAAAGGAAAGAAATGTTGCAGCTACTTTTCTACGACATTTCAATACTTAAGAAGGAAATGGATAATATACTTAAGTAATATATACACAAGTATTTAAAAGATAACAAAATGTTGAAGTAATAAATGTTACTTATTTCACAAGAAATATGTGTCGGTAACAGATAATAATATCTATTAAATGTATTAAGTTGTACAAATAGTTCATTTTCTATAAAAAATTAAAATCTTAAATTACAGTGATAAGAAAGTAATTACTTTTTTAAGCCTAGATTTTTTTTTTAAAGAACACTATTCAATTAACTATTACAAATCAGATGTCTCTATTTTATAATGGCAACTCTTACAATGTATTAATTTATTCATAGAAGTTGTTAGTTGAGTAGGTACATTTTCAAAATTAAATTTGTTCCTAGTCGCAAACATTGGAATGTTACATTTTTTTATAACTTCCAAATTCTTTTGAACTGTAAAACTGGTTTGAAATTTTTTTTATACATTATAATTCACAAACCTTCGGTTTTGAAGGCCTCGTATCAGCAATCGTTAATGTTTATTTTTTTTTTATGCAATCATAATTTTTTTTAAAGTAAAGTAAAGTTTGTTATGTAATTGTTACTGTTACCTGCAGGGTGCGGCGTGAGTGGTGCACGTAAAATATGGAGACAGCTGGTTACCTGTGTTTAGTGTGTGACTCGCGAGCTGGGTTAAGTGATATCGATAATGCAGCGGCATGAATGTGCACGCCTTGACATTACCAAACAAGCCATAGCTGATCACTTCCACAACCTGCAAGACAAACCAGTTGCAGCACATANACAAGCCATAGCTGGTCACTTCCACAGTCTACAAGACAATCCAGTTGCAGTATCACACAACAGATATTTTGACACCTGCTACAGCACCAGAGTTGTGAGAGCCCTACCACCTTCAAGCAGTAACTCAGAACTCAGATGCCGGGAATTAGCCCATCAATTTATTACAAAATTCAGGCAGCCCCCAGGCCTCAATATAAGATAATCACAGCTCGAAAACGATACTCGTCAGCTATACCGGCAACATTCTAATTTTCCCACAGCACCCCATTTTGCCACCTGACTGCCAGGTTCACTGCAAACAGCGTCCTTCCACCATATTGCAATGCCCTACTGCTAGCCACCCAACGAAGCTGGCCTAGCAAGCGAAAGGTCGCTTTCGTGCAACCATCTTTGTGTGTGTGTGTGCCTGTTGACAAGTACCAGACCATGAGTACTTGAGTTTCTTTCCTTTAATATATTTTCGGTAGCCTAGCGGCCTACTTGTAACCTTTACAGAAGCAAATATTAGGTCATTTACATGTGTTGTTCTCGGAGACACTTGAAAATAAGCTCAAGGCTGACTGTAACTGCAACACTTATAAAAAAGGCAGCGACTCTTTTAAGTTTGGCCACTGATAGTCAATGTACCAAACAGTCATAGCTAGTTTATTTTATATTTGACTTCATAATCATTACAAATCTGTACACTGGCGTATATGAAATAATTACTCGAGGCTAACTTCTGAATGATCCTCGTATTTTAAAAATAGCTTTGTACATGGGAAAGAACAACATAACTTTGCTAGTTAAAAGTGAGTATAGATAATTCAACATATTTATGCTTCAGACTCAAGAAGTGACAGTTCACATAAACTCTAATTGAATAATATTTTAAAAAATACGTGATTATATTTTTATGCACTACAGTAGAAATTTTTAAGCTGCAGCTCTGACCAAAAGTTGCAAATCTCACGTATCATAAAACAAATGCACTGACATATTTAGGCTACAAAAATACTTAAAAATAATTGTACTCAAAATAATAAAATCTAAAAAATACTGGTCATAAGTGTGCATGAAGAAACATCAGATGATAACATTAACCGTAACGCCGAACATGCTGATAAGAGTGTGGAACGAGTTTGATTATCGCAGAGATGTCATTCGGGCCGCTCGTGGTGGTCACATTGAACATTTATGAATGTATGGCAAACAAACTTAACGATCCCACGGTTCATTTGATTTGTCAATCAAGGTTGTAGGTTGTTTGGTTTGGATTTTATAGACCTTCAAAGTTGGGGGTATTCTTTTAAACTCAACCTGTATAATTCCAGCCAAACAGAATTCAAGATCTCATAGACAAGCGAAAACAAATAGTACAGACGTTTGGCAATAGATGGTACCCCCCATCGCTATACATGGCTTATTCTGTTAATGTTATACGAAATCAATAAAATAATGCAAAACACATTTTAAAAAAAGTGTGCTACTATAAAGTCTACAGAATCAGTTTTTTTACAGAAAGGTTTTTTAAAATTACATACAATTTACAATTTTGTATACCTACACCTACCTCATTTTTATTTTTATACCTGTTAACATCAATTGTAGACATGCCAGTTTTCTTATGCTAATGTTAGCATCAATTTGGTTGTAGATGAGGATATATAGTTGCACCTTGTCCTGAACCACGGCATAGATAGGTGATTATGATATGATGAATAAAAATGTTACATTGTGGATCACATCATTCCGACTCCATCACGTAACAGCCAGAAGAAGTAACAGTACGGTAGTAATAGCGAAAGGGGGTCACAGGGGACATAAATCCTTACCCAAACCCTTATATTGACACTGTCCTCTGAATGTTTTAAAACTGAATTGAAACAACATAAGATTTGTTTAAAAATTCCAATTTTATTTTATTAATTTTATATTGTTTCCTAAAACTATGACTAAGTAGAGCCCTTTTCCCATGTCACAAATTGAAAGTTTAACCCTTGCACTGACAATGGGACAATGACCCCGCACACTTTCCCTTCTCCTCGACCACCAACTGAACTCCTGTGAAGTAGTGAATTGCAAAACAATTGAACACTGTAAAACAGCAAAAAACCAAAGATAAAAAACACACAATACAACATTCTCTGTAATAGTACTAAGATTAGTCGTAGAAACATCAACACACAAAACATTTGTTCGGGGTTTCTGTACAAAGTTAGTAATTATTTTAATGCCAGTTGCATACACATTTTGTTTGCAGAGGAATGTTAAATTCCACAATTATGAAAAATGTTGTGTTTCAGTGCAAACTGTGATTGATGTATACTTACTGAACATTGTTTGTTGCAGGTGGTGAGCATCTCTACAGCACAGTTGTTCACGGGCTGTACGTACANTGTATACTTACTGAACATTGTTTGTTGCAGGTGGTGAGCATCTCTACAGCACAGTTGTTCACGGGCTGTACGTACATCAACGGTAGTCTTGAAATACAAATCCAAGGAGGTCGTCAGGTTGTAGACGAACTGGAAAAGGGTCTCCGCTCCATTGAAGAAATTAAAGGATACCTCAAAGTGTCTCGATCCTTCCCGCTCCTGAATCTCAATTTCTTCCAGAACCTGAAAGTTATTCATGGAGAACATTTAGAGCAAGGAAAATATGCCTTTGTCGTCATGGAGAATAATAATTTGGAAGATCTGTGGAATTGGACCAGTCGTGCTTTTGGACTGAAGATAAAAACTGGTTCCTTGTTTTTCCATTTCAACCCCAAACTGTGCCTGTCAAAAATTGATAAACTGAGAGAAATTTCTGGGGCGCCAAAATTTTCGAACTCTGATGTAGCACATGAATCAAATGGTGACAAGATGGCATGTGAAGTTAAAAAAATCAAGTCTTATGTACAGACAAAGGCTTCAAGAGGTGCAGTTATAGAATGGGAACCTTTCACAGATGTTGTAAAAGAAAACCTTCTGGGTTATATTGTATATTACATGGAGGCTCCGTATTCAAATGTAACCTATTTTGATGGCCGAGATGCCTGCAACAACCATGGGTGGAGAGCCACTGATGTGACTGTAGATGACGAGAAGCCAAGCAAACTTCTTGCACAGCTGAAACCTTTCACACAGTATGCATTTTATGTTGAAACGTACTCCACCACCAACAGAGGCGGACGTAGTGAGATTAAGTATTTCACAACATTACCAGACCGACCTTCTTTACCGACAAAATTTGTATCGTTCTCCAATGCCAGCTCAGAAATTTTTCTTTCTTGGGAACCTCCAATACATCCTAATGGTGTTCTTACTCATTATGTGGTTACAGGTGTGTGGCAACATGGTAATCGGAAATACCTGGACNAATACATCCTAATGGTGTTCTTACTCATTATGTGGTTACAGGTGTGTGGCAACATGGTAATCGGAAATACCTGGACTATCGAGATTACTGTACTTACCCGCTAAAGCTTGGAAATGATGATATACTGTTGACACCACCTGATGAATTATCTGAAAATCAGACTAAAGTTTGTTGTGCAGAGATGCCAGAAAAGTTTGAAATTGCAGATAAAGTTGTGTTTGAACACATGTGTAAAAATAAAAATATTTTATCTTTAAGATATACTAAAAAATCACACGTTAATAGCGAGGTGGATGCCTGTTACAATTACTTNAATACATCCTAATGGTGTTCTTACTCATTATGTGGTTACAGGTGTGTGGCAACATGGTAATCGGAAATACCTGGACCATCGAGATTACTGTACTTACCCGCTAAAGCTTGGAAATGATGATGTGCTGTTGACACCACCTGATGAATTATCTGAAAATCAGACTAAAGTTTGTTGTGCAGAGATGCCAGAAAAGTTTGAAATTGCAGATAAAGTTGTGTTTGAACACATGTGTAAAAGTAAAAATATTTTATCTTTAAGATATACTAAAAAATCACACGTTAATAGCGAGGTGGATGCCTGTTACAATTACTTNGTAAAAATATTTTATCTTTAAGATATACTAAAAAATCACACGTTAATAGCGAGGTGGATGCCTGTTACAATTACTTGCATACGTACTTGCATGAAGATCTTTTTGTTAACCAGACAAAACAAGAGTTCCAGATGATCAGGGTGGGTGAAAATGGTTGGCAGAGATTTCCTCACTTATCAGATGATTATTTCCAACAAGCACCAGAGTTTCCAAATTCTGCTGAAAATAATTTTGCGTTGGAATATGGTTCTTACAGTAATTTTACATATCTCATTGATGCAAAAGAGAATGCATTTGTTTTGAGAAACCTTCATCACTTTGCACTCTATACTATTAGCTTATTTGCATGTCGTAAACCATTGTACTACGTAGATGAAAATGGAAAAACTGTGTCTGATTATAATTTTTGCAGTTATGCCAGCATAGTTAACACTAGAACATTGGCTGATCCTACTTTGGATGAAATCAACTTCAAACAGATGGCTGTAGACAGCTTCAACCACTCATTAAGCGATGTATACGTAAGTTGGAAAGAACCTAAGAAACCAAATGGTGCTATCGTAACATACCATGTAGAGTACAGAATGGTAGACATTGAGAATTTCAAGCCAGTAAAGGAGTGTATTACTAGGAAGCAATATGAAAGAAATGGTGGTGGATCTGTTATTAGGAACCTTTCTCCAGGAAATTACAGTTTCAGAGTGATAGCAACATCCTTAGCTGGTGAAGGAATATTCACAGATGTGAAATACTATTGGGTGGGTGATCAGCCTGGGACATTAAGTCTGACAAAAACTCTGATTATAGTCTTTGTTTGTCTGATTGTATTTGTAGTGGCAGCTTTAGCTTTGTATATGAAGGCACTGAGTAAAATAAAGAAAGGTCTACCTCTCATTGCTTCAGTGAATCCAGACTATGCTAGTGTCAATGGACTGAAGTACATCGAGGATGAGTGGGAGGTAGAGAGAGATCTAGTTACGTTGCACCAAGAACTAGGGCAAGGATTTTTTGGCACAGTGTATGAAGGAACAATGAGCCCNAGAGAGATCTAGTTACGTTGCACCAAGAACTAGGGCAAGGATTTTTTGGCACAGTGTATGAAGGAACAATGAGCCCAGGGTGTATGTGTTGTGCAGTGAAGACTGTTTCAGAGTGTGCATCGCCCAGACAGATGATGGAGTTTCTGAATGAAGCATCGGTAATGAAATCATTTTCAGATGCACATCATGTGGTGAAGCTACTAGGAGTTGTGTCAAAAGGATTTCCACCACTTGTTATCATGGAGTTAATGACGAATGGTGACTTGAAGTCATTTTTGCGAGCTGCCAGAGATAAAGAGCCTGCGGATCGGCCCAGTCTTCCGCAGATATTGCTTATTGCAGCCCAGATTGCAGATGGAATGGCGTACTTGGGGGANCTGCGGATCGGCCCAGTCTTCCGCAGATATTGCTTATTGCAGCCCAGATTGCAGATGGAATGGCGTACTTGGGGGACAACAAATTTGTCCACAGGGATCTGGCTGCAAGAAACTGCATGGTCTCTGGTGATTTGACTGTAAAAATAGGAGATTTTGGTATGACCCGTGATATTTACGAAACAGATTATTACCGTAATGGTACAAAAGGATTACTGCCGGTGAGGTGGATGGCTCCAGAAAGCCTTGGTGATGGAGTTTTCACAAGTCAATCTGATGTGTGGAGTTATGGCGTGGTTTTGTGGGAAATGGCTACTCTTGCTGAGCAGCCGTATCAAGGCATGTCAAATGAATTTGTTTTGCAGCATGTTCTTGCTGGGGGTTGCTTGGAGTCACCACTACTGTGTCCTGATATTCTCATACAGCTTATGGAGTCTTGTTGGCAGTCGAAGCCGACCAAGAGGCCAAGGTTTTTTGACATCATTTGTAAGTTGGGGAAGGTAACAGACTTGGGAGTAGCATTCCGAGAGAGGTCGTATTACTGTAGAAGAGAACTCGGTGATAAACAATCTGCGTGTGATACTAGGTCTGCGTGTGATACTAGGCAGGACGAGTCAGAATACGTTGAAGCATCCACAAGTAGGCCAAATGTGACGTTTTATCACAGTAATGGTGGCGGTGATGCAGTTGCTAAGTGGAAGCAGGAAAATACTGCACCAGAAGTAGAACCGTTGTTNATCACAGTAATGGTGGCGGTGATGCAGTTGCTAAGTGGAAGCAGGAAAATACTGCACCAGAAGTAGAACCGTTGTTACAGCCTACAGATCAGAGTTATGTAGAGCATGAAGCTCTACAAAGAAACTCAACCAATGACATACAACCAAAGTTTGGTGAGAAACCAGACTGTATGTTAGTGGTTAATGGTACCACAGGTAATTGTGTTGTGCCTTTTCAAAACTATTGTGAATACAAAAAATGAAATGTCTTATAGACACTGCAGATTTTTTAATTCGAAAATGAGGGTTTTAGTTACTTTTAGTATGATGTGTTTTATGATGGCTTATTTACTTGAGAAATTTTTAATACTGACAAAATCTGGTGAATGTCATGTGACTACACATCCTTTCTGTGTATAATACTGTTTAGTTTCATTTGTTGGTGAAAGATGACTCTCAATTTCCAATGGTTCTGCAGGATAAGTTTGCAGTGTAAGAATATATTTTTCTATTGCATGTGCAAGTAATAATAAATGGTATGGTTTTGCTACCTACTTCAAAATTTCTCTCAATGTTTGCATACTTAGGGAAGATAATTGTACGAAATGGTGTTTGAGATACTAGTTTGCAGTGTGGACTGGAGATATTGTACAGTTTTGTATTTTATAGTTTATGTGTACAAAGTTGACGATGAAGTTAGAGAGCAGTTATTTTTGTATAACTCTTCTTCATAAGACATTTTTAATATGTGTGTGTGTTTTTAGCATTAAGTTGTAAAATGTGTTGTATTTATAAAGTGCTCAAGGCTTGTGACGCCTGCAACACTCGCCTGTATTCTTTAGTATTCCATCCATTGAAATATCAAACATTTAATAGTTTTTGCACAGAGGCAATCATGTCTGTTCATTTTTTTTTTCTANATTCCATCCATTGAAATATCAAACATTTAATAGTTTTTGCACAGAGGCAATCATGTCTGTTCATTTTTTTTTTCTATTTTATCTTGCTGAAAACAAGAATTTGTGATTGTAAGACTAAGCTTTAAACATGGTAATGCAGTGTCATTCAGAAAATGAATTTAAAATTGGCTTTCAGTTTTGACGAGGCAAGATTATCATATGGTTGACCTGCCTTGAGCAGCTGTACTAAGGAGTTCATAAACAATCACTTAATTAAAATTTGATTATTATTAATTATGTTCCTGACCCGAACGCTATCTTCACACTCCCAGTCCTGCCAACCGCAGCATTACATATTCTCTACTGTATACACTACACTTCTCCCTCCCAAATTTAGTATTTACAGTATTTGTGCTGACCCAAACCAACACAGATAAAAATAACACTTCCCGTCTACCACTCCCACCGCGTTGGGGGACGCCTCAACCTTCCACTGCGCCTTTGAGTTCCCAGTCCCGGTGGAGCTGTGGCTTCCCCAGCAAATCTACAGAAGGCTTCTTCCCCCTACAGGCGTCTCCTGTGCCCGCTGCTTGGCCCTCCGGTTGTTCAGTCTCTAGTCGCTCTGATGCCGATGGCGCTGCCCCAGTCACTAGCTGCTTTGGTGCTGATGCTGCGCTCATCGCTGCCGTTGTGGTGCTGATGCTGCTCTGACTCCTGACGCTACTCCCACCACTGGCCGCTATGGTGCCGATCCTGCTCCTGCTTCCCCTGAAGACACCAGACTCCTCCACGCTTGTTGTTTAGGTGCTATCCCGGGTGAATTCCTCTGTTCACGCAAGGGTACTTCCTCTTGCAGATGGCTCATGCGTAAGTGATCTCGATGACAGAATATTATTACTTCACCAACCTTGACCCTGTACGTTACTGGGCTCACCACTTCTACAATACACCCTGGTAGCCATCTGGGTNCCAACCTTGACCCTGTACGTTACTGGGCTCACCACTTCTACAATACACCCTGGTAGCCATCTGGGTTGTTCCCCTCTGACACTTTTCACCAACACAGGATCCTGCACTCTGAATCGGGCATCTTGAATCCTTCTGAGTTTGTTCCCTTTGTCATGATATACCTGTAGGTCTGGCTACAACAACCTAGTACGTGGTTTCCGTCTCAAAAACATTTCTGCTGGGGTCTTCCCGGTAGTCTGGTGCGGTGTATTGCGGGAAGCAAACGACGACTTATCAATTGTACGAGGCAAGGATATTGTCCCCCCAGTTAGACCATTCACCAAGGCCTGCTTCAAGAGTGCTGTCTTCACAGACTGCACTGTTCTCTATGCTGCACCATTGGATTGCGGGTGGAAAGGTGGCATTAGCTGCAGTGTAATAGCATTTGCCTTGCAAAACTGCCTAAATTTCTCCGAACGAAACTGAGGCCCATTATCGGCCACCAGCATTTCTGGCAAGCCATATGCTGCGAAGGCCGTTCACAGCCTCTCAATTGTTTTCTCCGCCGTAGTGCTGTGCATTGGCAACACCTCCACCCATTTAGAATAGGCATCCACCATCAAAATCAATAATCTTTTTCCTTTCTTTTTCGCAAAGTCGACATGTACTCGCTCCCCTACCTGAGAAGTTGCTGGCCATATACCTTTGACCTTTGAGGCGTGTTATGTCTAGACAGCTGACAAGCCATGCACCTCTTCACGGTTTTTTCAATCTCATCGTCCATTCCAGGCCACCACACACAACTTCTCCCCAGCATTTTCATCCGCACCACCCCGGGATGACCATCATGCAACATCTGCAACACACCCTTTCTAAGCCCTTGTGGAATTACTACCCTGTCTGTCCACATTACACAATTGCCTTCCACAGTCAACTCATCCCTCTTGCTTGTGTAAGGTTTGATGTTGGGCTCGCTGACTTGATTTGGCCACCCATACCTAACATAGTTTTTTACCATTTTCAGTACTTTGTCCTGTCCTATCTCCCTTGCTATCTCTTCCNTGGCCACCCATACCTAACATAGTTTTTTACCATTTTCAGTACTTTGTCCTGTCCTATCTCCCTTGCTATCTCTTCCGCCTTAATCTGCAGGTTCTGAAAATGCTGAATCAGGAAGACGCGTTGCTATATGGTCCGTGCACGAGATAAAGGTAACCTTGACAGCGCGTCGATATCACCCATGTCCTGCCCTTTTCTATACTCAAGCGAATAGTCATATGTTGATAAGAGAAGAGCCCACCGCTGCAACCGTGCCGCTGCTTGAGGTGGAACTGATTTCTTATGTCGAAAGATGGTGGTCAAGGGCCTATGATCTGGGTACAGTGTGAAGTGGTTGCCATATAGGTATTTGTGGAACTTCTGTNAAAGATGGTGGTCAAGGGCCTATGATCTGGGTACAGTGTGAAGTGGTTGCCATATAGGTATTTGTGGAACTTCTGTACCACAAATTTAATGCTCAAAGCTTCCCGCTGTAACTGGCATTAACCCTGCTCTGCTTTGGACAGAGTTTTCGACGCAAAGCAAACGGGCCGTTCTGTGCCATCTGGCATCCGGTGCGGCAACGCCGCTCCCACTCCATATTGAGAGGTATCACTCGCTACCGTTAATGGTTTCAGCGGGTAAAACGGTACTAGCACTGGAACCTGGAGAATCCATTCTTTACTCTCTTGATACCCGGACGCCATCTTCACACTCCCACTCCTGCCAACCGCAGCATTACAAATTCTCTACTATATACACAACATTAATAGCACTTGAATTTATAGCAGTGTGCTGATTGAAATGGTGTTAACGTCAACGTAATCTGTGCGCATTGTGAAATGCGGTCAGTGTCAAAGTATAATCTGTGGATATTGTAAATAAGTGCTTTTAATTTGTGGTTGCTTNGCATTGTGAAATGCGGTCAGTGTCAAAGTATAATCTGTGGATATTGTAAATAAGTGCTTTTAATTTGTGGTTGCTTATATGTGAAACACTGGCATATAAACCATAATCAAAGTTTAACATAACTCAATCATGTCATTTTAGGAACCTGGTTTCAGCTCTGATTTCACATGCGTTTTTGTTGTTGNAAAGTTTAACATAACTCAATCATGTCATTTTAGGAACCTGGTTTCAGCTCTGATTTCACATGCGTTTTTGTTGTTGTACCGCCACCAGCCGGGTGCAAATTCGCTCAAAATTCCATTTTTGTTGGTAAAACAGGGGCAGTTGAAAATATCAGCCACTTCAAAAGATTTACTCCCATGGTGCCAATTTCATAACAGTTGAAAAGTAAATATTAATAACATTAAACTAAAATGTTAAATACAAACATGTCATATTAAAGTAATTTTATTAAAATTATTTTGATAAATTATTTGGTTAAACTAATTACAGTACATAAATAAAATGTCTGCTCTCTTTAGAAAAAAAATTACTTTACGAGATCCAGTTGGGAGGCGGAGAGTACGTAGCTATGTACCTTTTTGGTTTACCGAATGGAAACGGTCCTTCTAGCTATTCTTACGAAAATTACACTGAATAGGACAGAACCTTAAAACAATGTCAGTAGGTGATTTTAAAGTCGGCAAGACCACATCATTGGTGTAATTGCTTATGATGAGCTCTGATTAAGGGAGATATCCAAGCATGTTAATTCTCTGCTGCCCGATACAGTATCTAACTTATCATTCANGATGAGCTCTGATTAAGGGAGATATCCAAGCATGTTAATTCTCTGCTGCCCGATACAGTATCTAACTTATCATTCATCTCCATAATGTCTTTGGGAGCACTGTTGTTCTGCTCGATTGTCAGGCCGGCTTCTGGTACATCCCAGTACAGTTCGTCATCGAAGTAACATTCTTGAGGCAGGTCAGCTACAATCTGGGTTTTGAGTATCAGACCTGCAAGTTAGAAAAACCATTACAAACCAGTTTCGATATTAATGTACACAAACTAGTCCACAGTAAATTCTACAACAAAGCTTCCCCCTCTACAAAACGGTTAGTAATGAAAGCGAGGGTTGCAGCAAGGTTTCTAAGTACCTGGCTCTATGGGTTGGGGCCCTCTAATATTAGGGTTAAAAAAAATAACTATGGCAGTTGCTACACAGCGATTTATATTTATATTTATGTTAAAAGTAGCAGATATGACCAAATAATTTCCATCACAATTTGCAACACACAAGGAAACGCGAAACAGTAAAGTGCTCGTGTTACTTTCTATTGGTAATTCAGTAGCAAGCTACTTGAAAATGTGTAGTCGGCTTGTTTACAGTTTGTAGAAACTTACTTGAGGTAGTGCAGTGGTGCGAGTGGGTAGAGTTTTGGGTGGTGTAAAGGCCCCAAGAGAGATCCTGGAGCCATTCTGCCCCAGTTGCCCCTCCGTACCCTTTCCTTGGCTCTGATAAGAGACCATGTTTTGCTATGAAATATCCGGTGTCTTAATTCATTATAATACAAGAAAACCAGTTTTTATTAAGTACATGCCCATTGTTGCTTAATTAATTGTCTCAATTTCTTCATGTGCCAGTAATCTTGGTGGTAAATGTATAATTTGTAATTTTGTGCCTTATAATTGTCTACGGGAGCCAATGTGGATATGGGTGTATTTGTCTTTGTCTGTTCCGTGATGTTCTTGTCATGTGCCAATATGGCAAATCGTAAGTTGCTTGGTAATACATCTCGCATGAAAGTGGGTTTTCTCTGGTTTCCGCCTTTTACTTAACCTTTAAATTTATAATACAGAAAAACGTATTGTTTAGAACCAAACGTAATTACAGTACATGGAACTTGTAAAATATCTGTCAAAAGGTGTTTTGCTTAGAAAATATTGTGAATGGCATCATTTAGCGAGTGGGTTTCACAGTTTTTTTTATATATATAAACGTTGATTTTATAAAGTTTGACAATTCATGGCATTTTGGCACACATTTCTCAAGATTACTACTTACAATAATATTTTAATATTGTGATTTTATATTTAAATAACTTCTGGAACATACTTTGAAGGATTATGTTCAAGTTAAGTACAGAGTATGGTTATGATGAAAGTAGTCCTATGATTACCACCTAGGGTAATTATCACCAGAAGGGTTGATGGTGTTTAGAATTAAAGAAATTTCAGTAACTCATTAGGGAATGCAAAAGAATTTCACAATAAAATTAATTTACATATATGTTATTAAGGTAGTTAAAAATATAACGTGTAATTTCATTATTTTATAACCTTAAAGACATATGGAAGGTTGCTGTAATCAAACCTCCAAAACCGTGGCAGTCACTGATAACTAATTATCCTATTTTTAGCCACACAGATGCACCAGTTGTGATTATGTTCTCACAAAGATTTAGAAAAATTGAGCATGAGAATTAATTTTCCACCAATTTTGATAGCGATTGTTCAAGTAGTGCTTGATACCTAATTCAAGCATGTAACAATAATTCTTCGGTGGCGGTACATCCAGAATGGCAGATTATGTGATAAATTTAAGTGCGTGCGCTATACGACGATTGATTTAAATAACTTTAATGGACTAGAGATACATCTTTATTATCGCAAGCATAAGTTTTAATGTATAAACATTTTAGGTGGCCTGCCATAGTAACATTAGCATGCAGAACATGGTGGGAATCGGTTGAGAAGTTACTAATAGCCTATGTTTAAGTTAAAATTTAAGGTGACATCTTTCAACGTGGTGCACTAAAGAAGTTATCAGTTTGTGAATGTAGTGGTCACAAAAAAACTGCAAGCATGACAAGCTGGGTTCAAAGAGTTTCAATTTTTCCATAAATACAACATGCAACACACTGTGATCAGGCAGCCTTGTATAAGTCAAGGAGCGTATCCATTTCAAACCACTCAATTCGTATTGCCTACTGTGCTATTTGTAAGTTTATTTCATGAGATTTGTTTCTTTAGCTGTTGAAAAATATTAAAAAGCTTTTATATCTCAGCAGGATTTCTATTGTAGAAAGTGGTGGCCAAAAATCTTTGAATATATCTCAATTTAATGGTCACCAAAATAGATTGCAGGCTTTCGGATTTGAGCCATGTCTCTAGTATTCTCTTCGTGACATTTTTGCAGTCGTTTCAGCTGCCATCTTCAGTGTCTCACCATAGCACGTAATATACACCTGCTAGTTTTTCAGTTGGAGTTTTGTCCTTTGTTGATCTGGCTATCAGGATGTGATAAATTTTGTTGATATGTCTCAAAACTGTATGAGCATAATTTTTCTTAAGTATACAGG
This sequence comes from Clitarchus hookeri, assembly GCA_002778355.1. Classification (NCBI taxonomy): domain Eukaryota; kingdom Metazoa; phylum Arthropoda; class Insecta; order Phasmatodea; family Phasmatidae; genus Clitarchus; species Clitarchus hookeri. The sequence goes on along the minus strand of NQII01009764.1, from coordinate 29,246 downwards.
CCAAACTGTTGGAGATTCCTTTTATGAATGGCAACATACCTAGCAATGTTATTGAGGGGTTCTTTTTCTGATTTGTGGGAGTTCTTGAGGATTACCCTTTGTATCTCATTTCTTGTTGTGTAGTCATTGACTTCAGAAGCTGCGCGTTTCAGTTGTCGCAATATGTTGTTCCGCACAGACATTTCTCGCTCAGGGTCAGCGTGAGAATAAACAGTTCTTCTGTGAAGGAGGGTGGCGTGAGCCTGCATGTAAGTATCGGTCAGTATGTGTTGGTTTTCTGTGCTCTTTTGTATACCAGGACATCCAAGAAGGGCAGTTTCCCTTCGTTTTTAATTTACATTGTGATCTGGATGTTTGTATGTATGCTGTTTCAAGTGCGCCAGAAATTCTTGTCATGTACGTCTCTTTTCCACGGCTCCAAATCACAAAGGTGTCGTCAACATACCTGTACCAACAATTGCGTTTGTAAGGGCTCGTGTTGATTGCCTCTCTTCAAATTCAAAATTGGTCATGAATGTGTTGGTCAGTAAAGGAGAAAGAGAATACCCTCCCCTAGTAAGAAAAGAATGTTGAGGTAACACTCACTAGTTTGCTGAAATTGTCTTCCCCTAGATGTTCGAGCAAGATCTGGAGGGGTCTCTTAAACTGCCTTCTACACTCTATGTCCATTTCATGGGATTATTGAAACATGTCTCTTCAAACACTTAATACGTATATGCATTCCAATTATGATGTTGTATCAGTCTTCACAAAAGTACCAGTTCACATGTACAATATGTTACGTGCTGATATTTGACTCGGTGAGTTTGTTTGCACATCATTTTCCATCACTGAAGTAATTTTTACCAGTCAGGTGCAGGCTGATTTGGTCATTCGTTAGTTTGCAAGGTGGTGAATGTATCAGCTGATATTTAGTGTTAACGATACAAATTCTCTTTCATTTTCATATGAATGATGCAGATTTTGAAATACACGCGAGTTTAAGTGATACAGTGTTTAGAATGGGGATGGACTAGGACCAAAGTATTACTGTGAACAGTGACATTTACTACTTTACTTTGGATTTGCGTATGTATGATGGAACGTTATTTGACACACGTCTAACTCTATTGTATACCTCATACTACAGTACTTATTTCTTATTGATAACTAGCTGTGCCCGCAGCTCCGCTCGCGTGGGCTACAGATTTTTTTTTTTTTTTGTAAAGTTCCTCCCCCCCAGTCGCCGCAATGGCTCTCTCCACGTCACCGTACGGTCAACCGACTCGCGAAAATTTTTGCACAAAACTGTTGATATCTCTTAAAGTATAGGCGGGAATTGTATGCTGTATAGAACATTTATTATTTTCGTAAAACAGTTCTGATAACATTTTTTGACAAATATTAAGTTTTTAAAACGAAAACAACAGTTTGAATTTTACATATTTATTTATTGAGAAATTAAATGGTAAAAACGCTTATTAGTATTTCTCTGTTATGGATAGATAATGCTATCACAGAGTTTTTTTTTTTAGGTCTTTTTATTCTACACAATTCTTTACTACGTGATATTGTTCCATCTTCAACGGTTTAGACAGCGTATTGCAAGAGAGCGCGCTGGCGGCAAACTTTTTTCCGACTTGATTCACTATTATCGTCACTGATTATTCCTTATGTTACTTTACGTAACAAAATATATACTACAACCTGGCCAGAGAACAAAGCTATGAATTAAAAAAAAACACGTAATTCGGGTAAGTGGTTCTCGAGTGATAAGCGCACTAACAGACATACAGAGAGAGACTTTGAGTTTTATAATATGTATAGATGATTCCAGTAGGTGTTTGGTTTCAAGGGCACTGTCTGGCTGTAGGTATTGTGTGTCTCCGAGGCCTATAGAATCACGGCGAGCGCCAACAGTGACCTAGGTGTACGCCTCAAATGCCCGATTGCTTTTACGTGCAAGGTACTGAACCGATGTATAGTCTTTTGCTCATCGTCTCGCCTCATATGACTTTCAGCGATGACCCTTTCATTGTATGATTTAATTATGAATACAAAGATATGCTGTTTGTCCCTAACCTATGCTGTATTAAGTAGCTTGTAGCAGTAGTTTCATACCTAAAAGTTATTGTAAAACATTCATGTTAGCCCTTTTTCACTTAAAGGAATAACACATTGGAGACTGAAATAGAAAACATAAACTAGTCTTTGGATAAGAAAAATGTTTAACTGCCGTTTGTTAGCAAACATCCTTAAAAAATATTCAACAGTTTTTAAATGATGACTACATGCCTGAAGTTATCTGCTCTTTTTGGGGGTGTGGGGTGGATGGCATCCTTTAGGTAATGATCTGAGCTTACTCTTTTTAAGTTTCACTCGATGATAAATAATCAGTCCATGAATGATAAAATAATTTATACTTGAGCACCATAAAATTTAATGCACAAAATAACTTTAAACCCAAAATATTTATTAAAAAAAAAAAAAAAAAAAAAAACCCATAAATATAAACATTGTAAATCTTTGTTTGATCGCAAATTATATGTAAAATATGTTCTTGAAATTTACAATCAATTAGTGACTCTGGATTTGGGCAAACTGTTTCTATATCTTCAATAACTGTGTCCTGCAGACCTCAACCAGAAGACTTTTATTACTTTAATGTTCATTTCAGCAGCAAGGGTTCAAAACCGTTGGAGAGCTTATCTGGGATAGTTTAGACAACTGGAAACCAAGTGTGTTGATAATCTGCTTATCCTTATTAATTCAGATGTGTGTAACATAAAAATCCATACCATAGAATGCAGGTAGTGTATGTACTAACAAAATAAAGCAGTTTGAAGTGCTGCAGACATAAAAAAAGTGCACGTAAACTACTCAGCAGTGCTGTGCAAAGAAAACCAGCAGGTGTGGTAAAAACCTGTCTGTACCGGGACGGAAACAACTGTGTCACTACTTGCAGTGGTGTGGCCTTCTGGCAGCCGGAATATTGGAGCAAGTTTCACCATATTTTCATCTTCGTTCACAAGCCAGAATAATGCATCGTCAAAAAGTTGACGAGTGGGGATGGATTTCAAGCAGCCAGCTCTTATGATAATACCTGCAATTGCACAGAAATGTTCACGCGGCAGCATGGGAAAAAAAAAAAAAAAGGCATCGCATAAGTTTTTGAATTTTTACAACAAGCAGATAACACACGATTAAAATCACGCACAAAAATATTAAACAACTCGTAAAATGTATACATTTTTATAATAGCAAATTGTTGGTAATTACTATGAATCTGAAATTAGGACACGAAAACGAAGAATTTCTGCACAAGGGGTGGAGCTGGGCCTTAAGTACTTCTTGTCAAGGACAAATCCTGACAAAAAGATGTTAAACAGAAAGCCAAAGATTGGGTTTTAATCTGCAACACAGTTCACCTAAACACAATCAATATACAGAAAATTGGTGTAAACCAGTTTGTGATTTTTTTTGCGAATTTAGTAGAATTTGAAATAGGTTGTGCTTGGAGGTATGTGCCGACAAAATTTGTGTATCCCATTTCTGGGTGGGTAGGTAGGGCAGGTGAGTGCACACCACCAGAGGACTTTTAGCACTGATAGGGATGAAGTAACGTGGAGATGTAGCAGTGGCAGAGTGCAATGTTGGGAGAAACAGGGAGGGATACATCAGGAAACCCCCATCAAGAAAAAAAATCCACCCAACAGTTAATTCCACCACACTTCCAGCACAGCAAAAATCTGGGTGCGACTGTGCTGGGAAGTCGGTGAGCTAACTATGTTGTTACTGCGGCCCCGTGATGTGTAGTGAATGCTGTGTTAACTGCAGACTGAACGTAGGGTGTGTTTGACAGGTGTGTAGTAATACACTTCCTGACATTGAACTGCTTTTTTTCCTGCAGAACTGTTAAAACCACATGGCCTATACTAAGTTAGCTCACCGTTCACCTAAAAAATGATTGCCTTAATTTGCTAGTTCACTACAATCAAGTTACGCAAAATGTTGTTTTCACCCCNATAATTAGTGAAACAGTGTATTTGACTGTTCTAATGGTAATTCTTGTGTCAACACTGGATACAGGCACAAAAGACTAAAGTTAGTCAGTGTATGAGCGTTACCTGTTGCGGCACCGCTGCCGAGGGCAAAGAGCATGCTGACGCCAAGCGCCACCAGCTGGTAGGCCGCCTGGAGGACGGCGCTGCGGCCGTCGCCCGGCTCAACTGCGCCCAGGTGCGACACGTACTCGGAGTACTCGGGTGTGCTGTCGGGCGGCATCCTGGCAGGGAAGATCCGGTAGAGGCTGTAGCCGTAGTCGCTCTCCGTGGCGGCGCCGGCCACCACCGCGCCCACCAGGCCGGAGAACACGCCCGGCAGCCCGTGCAGGTAGTGCACCCCGCACGTGTCGTGCAGCTTGATGCTCCTCAGCAGCAGTGGCTGTAAACATTCGTAAACCACTCTGCAATCGTCAACCACAGCAGTGGTGCAACCAAGAATACATTATGGGAGGGCTTGTGTTTGGAAAGGGTAAATGACACTTAATAATGCCACCAAGAAGTTATATCTTTATGTATCAGCTTAAACTTTAAT
>NQII01009764.1:9211-22029 GCA_002778355.1 Clitarchus hookeri | reverse complement strand
GAGAGAGAGAGAGAGAGAGAGAGAGAGAGAGAGAGAGAGAGAGAGAGAGAGATGGAGAGAGAGAGAGAGAGAGAGATGGAGAGAGAGAGAGATGGAGATGGAGAGAGAGAGGGAGAGAGATGGANGATAGATAGATAGATGGATAGATAGATAGAGAGATATAGATAGATATAGAGAGAGAGTTAGAGTTAGTTGTGGTAGTGTGTTCGTTTTATAAGAGCAACCATACTTGCTGCAAAATAAATGCCTGGGTTTTTCGGATGTTGTCACGTGGTTTCTCATTTACTGATAAACATAATATTTTCAAGCGCGTTACCTGAATGTAATGGTAGCCGGCGACTGATAGAGCCCCTGCGGCAGCTCCAATTAGAAGAGCTCCGTACGGGTAGACCATCATGTTCGCCACAGTTCCTATGGCAACGCCTCCTGCAAGCGTTGAATTCTGAACGTGGACCTGCCATCACACCAATGCAAATTAAAGGCGTGTGCTACATAAATCAACGCTATAGAGGGCAGTTGTATTTTACAATTGCATGGAAATAAATAAAGAAAGAAAAATTAATGCAGAGTTTTTTATAGGCTGTTTACAGTTAACTGAGTACTTGAAATCATCCTTTGAAAAATGTCACTGCGCCTACTTTCATATATTTTAACAGTTACATTGACGGGCATGCGCCCAGCAAAGTTGGTAAAGACAGAGGGAAGGTAGTTCCATGTCTGACAGTTGAATTAGAAGTGCTAGGTAACATTTGTGAATGCTGAAATGATTTCTTTATCTCTTCTTTTAATGTATAAGTGTAAGAATAAGCAAATTTGTAAAATAGGCCTATTTACTCTTATAATGATTTCACAATTTAACTTGACTCCCGCATGAATAAAGTGGCTAGGCAAGTGACCGTGGCAATGCTAGTTTTACACAAGTGGTGGAAGAATACATAATGTGCATACAAGTAGATCTTAATCGGAACTTCCAAAAGTGCTCAGTTTATTGTGAATAACAAGAACAAATAATATACTAGGGCGATGTGTTTCTGCAGAGCTGATGCTGATGCGGTAAATTTCTATATCATGCAAAATAAATGTACTGATATTGAAAAGAAAAAAAAAAAAAAACTCTCTCAGAATTGACAAAAACCTGTAGGTTTTTCTACCTTGCCCTCCAAAACTTCTGTAGTCTTCAATTGGGGTGTATTTGGATATGAATTGATGTCCCACGTCCTCTTATGAAATAAAGCTAGAAGTAAGTGAATGATAAAATTATACAATTAACACATAATAACAACTGGAGCTTTTTACCCAGAGCATTTAAAAGTACGGAAGAAAAGGGTACAAAAACACTAAAGTTGCTGGGTTTAATGTTTAAACTTATCGCAAGTACCGAAAATACTACAATTTCTGTAAACTTTAAGTTTACTCTACTTTGCCAGTTATTGCACATGTTACACCAGTGAGTGTGATGTAATCTTAATGTGGTTTAGATTCAAGTAAAATTTATTTATAAGAAATTAATTTAATTATTTTTATAAACTATTTTAATTCACATTCTAAATACTATCAATATGGCGATGCAGGTAAAATTAACTAGTTTTAAAACTACAATTATGAAAGTGGTATTCTGGTGCAAGTCACCAGCCCCCAGCCTTCAATGGGCTAATGGGCATTGTATCACAAGGAGGCTGACTCGTAAAACTATTACTCATTGCTACTTGTATAACAAGGCAAAAATATAATCATTAAATATGCATGAAATTAATTTTGCACATTTCAGATTTTACTGAACCGACCTTGCAGTTTGAATAACCTCTGATTTTCAATAAAGTATTACAAATATTTCTTCAGATATTTACTTCCAAAAAGTTTTAAGTAAAATAGAATGGGCTATTTTATAAATTAATGGCTTATGCGCAAAGTTCAGTGTGTTTTTCACTATGTCGTTCAGTCATTTGTAAAGTGAAGGGCTCTAAACTAACTGCTTCATGACACAACAATCAATAGTTAAATTTTTAAGAAGCGTTATTTTTCTTATGGGCAAGAAGGAAAAACTGGATTGTGTAGTTTAAAATGATACGTGTCTTGTCTCGACTGCTGGCTAAAATCGATTCACGGTTACTTCCAACTTTTCTTAACCCCTCCTAAAGTTCTACTTCCAGGATATTCCTCCACCTTATGCAAACAAAGCTTAACCGAGTCTAGAAAAGTGCACCGAGTACCTTGCACACTCAGTTTAATAATATTTTGCATAAGAACAATTTCTCACTAGGCATTACCAACACACCTGTTTTATCTGCATTTATTCATATTAATTGTAAACGAAATATTATAATCGATAGATAAAATATAAGTAAAAATTTTAAGTTAATCAAATCTAAGATACATTTATGTTCGCAGAAGCATAAATGGCTTGTGATACATGGCATATTTTGGAAACAACCAAGCCCGTCACACATGGGGTTATTTTTTGTTCAAAGGTTTGATTAAAAAAAAGTGTGAATAAAACGCGAACGAAGTGAACTCACCATGTTGAATTTGTGGTCTTTGCCGAGAAGAGCGGACGTGGCGAAGGCGGCAGTGCAGCAGCTTGCTAGAGAGAGGTAAGTGTTGATGACCGCCCGGTGCCTCTCGTCTCCGCTGCACAAGCCAGCGTTGAAACTCGGCCAGAACAACCACAAGAATATCGACCCTGCAACGATAACGTGATATTTTTGCACGTTACTGTTCCCCCGCTCACATAAATATACGAATACGTGTTCAAGAAGAAATCTTTCTGTGCCCTGAGAAGTGGCATCTGAGTGTAGTCTGTCCATTCACGATTGCTTCAAACTTCTCTGGAGCCCTGCTAAAGTTCTACTTCCTGGATATTCATCCGCCTGATGCAAACAAAGCTTCCATGTCTAATTACACAAAAGGGTTAATGCACCACATTCGTTTGCACTCTGTGTAATAACATTTTTTACTAGGCATCACCAACACACCTGGTTTCCCCCTGTTTTTGTTCAAATTTATAGAGAAAATATAAGTGGCAAGTTTAATTTAACAATAAAATGAGGTACTTTTTATGTTAACACAAGCATAAAACGCTTGTGATACATGACAAAACATCCAAGCACGTCATAGTATTACGTATATATTACATGGGATGATGTTTCAAAGGTTTGATTCAAAAAGGTGTGAAGAAACCACGAATAGACTACAGTAGCTAATTATTCGGTTTTATGGTATTAGCTAGGGATTAGTTCGGAAATCTACGTAAAAATAAGTTATTAATAAATTATATACTATTTGAGAAATTTATCATGTTGTATTTCTGAGTAATTTAACAAAAAGGCAGGCAGAACTTTCTTTTTAATGGCTACAACATTTCTCACACTTGTGATAAAAATGTAATGTTTGCTTTTCAACTGAGAAAAAGTTGCGCCACTGAAATCTCTTTAAGTTCACTGTCTTCCTTTGTATGTTACTTTCGAAATTGAGACGAAGATATTATCTTGATACTGCAGAACAATTAAGTTTTGGCCCCATGCAAAATGTATGTCCTTCCATTGTTCAAGAGATGATTCAGAGGTTCCCGCATGGCCTCCACGAAGTATAGCAAGTTACTATGACTTGCATTAGAGAAGGTTTGGTTCCAGGTCTAACCATCTTGAGTTCGTTTTTCCATGATGTTATGATATCACCTCAGGCATATGTTGCATGCCTTCTTTCATACTCCATTCCTGATTCCCCAACGTAATGGTTCCGTCGGTAATGAGCACGCTGTTGACTATACAAGCCATACGTATTTTACCAATTAAAAAAATAATTTTGACGATCAGGTCCCTTGAGTTATATGCTCGACGTAAAATAGGCATTTAGCTGTAGGGAGAATATTCTTGTCCAAAAATTACGCTTAGCAGCAAAACAGGACGTCTTAATGTGTTCAAAATATATTTTTAAGTACAGTTATTTTAAATAAATATTTGCAAAGAAAAAACCTATATTAACATTTGTGACTTATAACGTAATAAATTATTTTTTACCTGAGTGTTACTGCAAGCATTTCTTGTGGTTGTAGGCTGGACTCGCAACCATCCATGGCATCAGTCAGTCATCCATATTTTTTTTTTTTTTTTTCGTCATCCGTCAATTCTTCTGTACGGCAAAATTGAAGCGTGGCAACTCAACATCGTTTCATGAGAGAAACAGTTTGGGGAAATATTTCTTTTACTTGATAATAATTTATACTGAATTATTGTTTACATTTTAAATTCCTGAATTTACCACCAAACATAAATAAACACACATCCACCGCCTTGCATTTTATTTCTAAGTGCAAATTCACGTCTACGGAATGTCGTCAGAAGGCGGTGGTCCCACCCGTCCGTCTGTAGAAAGTTAAAGTTTGGAAAATATTTGCCGGATGGACGGATAGAAAAAAAAGGTTGCCCTGCTATTGGTAGAAGATCACGTGACCGCCGGACGAGCGGGAGACTGATGGATGCGACGGATGGTCCTGAGTCCACCTTATGTTCACCGCGAATTAATAGAAACAGTTCTAAAACCTGACTTTAGAATAAGATTTAGCCTACTGTAAATGTATAACTTTAAATAAATTTGTTTTAAACACACAAGGCATGAATTCCCAAATTATTTACAAGTTTTCTTGGTTTGTTGATATTCGTTTTAGAGGGCCATTGTGGCATGCACGACAACAAGTGCATGGGTTTGCTGCGGCTATTATAATTTTTTTTAAATAAACACGTGCACATTGATTGACATTATTACTTGTGCAGGGTTAAACATTAAAAATATACAAACTGAGACGTTTACATTATAAAATCTATATCAGTTATTTGCAACAGCTGAGTTTTTTTTTTCGTAAGTTGCAGGACTGCATGTTTCTTCGTACTGTAGAACAGTTGAATATTCATCCCGAGTCGTCCGCTCGTTCAGTTTACGTGTTCCGTATCAGATTTCTTGCGCATCCGTGTCGTTGCAGAGCTGGCCCAAGACTCAGTTCACGATGAGAAACGAGCATGTGCTGATCTACTGTAGTGAGGTTTAAAAATGAAGGTAGGTAGTCGTAATATTACGGTTAACGGTTGTCGAGTACGTGTCGTATAGGAAACTACCCAAACGTGACGTAAAAACAGATACGTAAGCATCCTGCCCGATCGCCTGCACCCATTCATGTCCATTGTGCATTCCGACGGACGTGGAACACTCTTATGGCTTTAGACTTTTCCATTGGCCACCTAAATAACCAGACATGAACATTATCGAGCATATCTGGGATGCCGTGCAACGTGCTGTTCAGAAGAGACATCTCCACCACCTCGCACTCTTATGGATTTGTGGACTGCCCTGCGGGATTCATGGTGTGAAGTGCCTCCTGCATACCTTCAGACATTAGTAGAGTCCATGCCACGTCGTCTTGCGGCATTTCTGCGTGCTCGTGGGGGGCCCTACACGATATTAGGCAGGTGTACCATTTTTTTTTACTCTTCAGTGTAGGAACTGGGGTTCTTAGTTTTATTTCCGAGGAGCGTGTGCAGGAGTCTCAACCGATGGGAAACTAGTTTATCGGCGATTTGGGCGCCTGGAAAAGTGGTCTCAAACTGGCTCATACGCACCAGCAGGTGCATATGTGGTCCTGGGAAAAGTAGGACTTGCTGATATTATAAAGCATGTTCGCTAATATATATATATATATATTCAAGTATCTCTCCAGTGTTCTAGGTGTGGGTCAAATACGTACCACAAGCGACAGAACACGCGCGTGTAGCGTACTTACCGATCATGGCAAATGCGTCGGAAGAGTAAGAAGCTTCCTCGTTGGTCTCTCCTCCATCGCTCTCGGCAGCCAGCACCTTGCCGTGTTGCAGCATCATGCTGACCGCGAGGCCGAAGTACGCCCCGAACACATGCACGTACATGGACCCTCCCGCGTCCACGGCCTGCCGAACACCCCGTCGCTCGTCACAACACGTTCTACGTTAGTACAGTTAAGGTTACTTACACTACTACAGGTTGGGAAGATCAATGTTGAAAGTTTGGCAACAGAAAATGTTCGCCACTAGGTAAGCGCTAGTGTCGCATGTGTACCAGATTTTCTCTATTTTATACGTATAAAACAGAATAGTTGTAATAGTCCTACATAAAATTTAAAATAACTTCGTAACTAAGTACAATATTTCTATTTTATTATTCACGTGGCTTAAAATGTAATTAAAAGTTACCTGTTTGAACACTGCGCACCTAGCGGCTGAAATTATCACTACGTCAAACTCTTCTATAAAATATCACGATCTGTTCCTAACCTGAGTAGAATTAACCTTGGTACAATCAAGCCACAGGTTTGTAACTGCCTGGTTAATACTTCCATATATCCACTACATCTGTGTTCCATGAGCTATTACTTACAGATACGCAAGTATTCTTTGCCATATCCTATTCAAGCTCGCATAATTTAAACTACTTTATTTGGAAATACTGTTATGTTTCCGTGAATCATAATTGGAGAAGTATAGTAACTTTAAATTCATTCTTTATGTTTACCAGTATCTGAAGACTATCTATTCGTGCGAGGTTGCCAATACGTTTTCTTAGAGCCACGATGTTCTGGGTTCGTGTTCATTTTAAGTGGGTAATAAGCAGTGTAATACTTTTCCCTTGCCTTGAATTGTACGTCTGTAGAAATGTAATTTTAAACTATTTACATGGACACATTTATTTTAATAATACATTTTTATCGAATGCAAGCAAATGTTCATTTACGAAAATCACTGTGTTTGGATAGGAACAAATGCTAACAGTAAAAAACTATTGTAAATGATGTGCTAATTATAAAAATAAATTGGTAAACATTTAAAGGAATTGCATGCATCTTCACTTACGTGGAGTTACAGTGGAAAATTATTTGGTAAAGAAAGTGTAATTCAGGTATTTTAATACCAGACCGTAAACTACTGGTAGTTGAATATTATCGTTGAATATTATCAGATAATGACATCCGTAATATTGCAACGTAGTTGTTTTTAATCAAACGTTTTTAATAGCTGGAATTACAATAAACCTTGACGTCTATTTAGACCTTCCTTGTTATTAGGTAGACGATCTCTCTGGCCTTACTTTAATTTCACCTTGATTAAAATGGAAAAGTCTTATATTGCATAGTTTCGCACCTTGAATATGTTCACCCCAATGTACTCGTTTGAAGTGAAGGCGACTATCTCGATCATCCCCATCATGAGGAGCTGCAAAGGCGTCGTCTTCCCCAGCACGGCGCCGACCGAAATCAGAACAGCCGCTGCAGCGATGTCCGCATTTAACAAACTGGAAAAGAAATTGACAAAGAACTTAAATAGTAAAAAATAATAATTTCGTCTACCAGGGACGTACTTAGGGTGCTGTACAATATTGTTGTGGAAGAAAGACAACGAGATGGAGATAGGTTGATTATCTCCGGCCATAGAAATACTCTCTGACGATGGGCGATATTTGTACTGTCACATGGATGCCTAAGGGGTGTACCTGAGTTCGTAAGGGATGGAGGTCTTAGTAAAAATAAAATAACTAAATTTGATTTTAATTTATTCACACAGCTATTATTCAATATTTCTTCTTTATTACTCTTTTTTATTCCTAAATGAGCTTAATATTTAATGTCTATTTTTACTGTAATTAACATCTTCTTCATGTATCTGGTTATAGTCAATTAACTCATACTCATCATTAACACACTTTCGGACTGTGTGTTGCCATGATTTGTAGTGTCTTTCACTCGCGCATCCAGTCCAATAGTCCCGCCTGCCAGCCTCACTATTCACTGCTTGATACTCGCAGTCGCAGGTTTCCCTTTTGCTGGCCACTTCTCTCGCCACTCGTCGTCTGTCGCTGAACTCAAGCCACTCATCCATTCAACAAAAACTCGCCCCGAAGGCCCACCGCACATTTTATACTCTGCTGGCCTTGACCTGGAAAGTTCGACGCACCCCGAGTCATGCGGACAGAATCTAGGGCAGTAAACAACTAGAAAATTCCTCAGCTAGACGCAGAAACTTAATACAACCTAGGTCAGCAGCACGCACCGCAAAAAAGGATTATCGCGTCGACTCGCTTTCTGTAACAGATATGTGGCCACCGGCCTATCACTCGCCTGTCATTCAGAACAATCCTTTGACTTGCTGCCGCCGCTATCGTATAACTGCTGTCGCTTCGCTTCCACTCGTTCGCGCGGGATGCGAAGCGGCGAGCGCGTAACGATGCAGTTGGTGAACGTTTGGAGCTGCTGCCTGCCACTGCGGGGAAACTGCACTGTCTACGTTGAAACGACCAATTATTCCTCTGGACTGTACGGCATGATAACTAGGAGACTAAGGGCATCCTGTGGAGAGTGGTGTTTGAGCATTGTCCTACGTCGTCCCAGGTAAAGGCACGTCGTACAAGCCCCTCGACACACTTGTTCGAATCGCTGCCGGAGTTTTGGCTGCAGTTTACGATGAGAGACCAAGCACGAGACCACAGTGCCAAGATGATAACAGAGCGAGTTAGTTCGGTAGCACCTGTCCCTTTATTACATCAAGTTAGTTTTACATGTACAAACTATTATACGACACGGAAACATATACATTAATGCATAACTGGAATTGAATAATTTTAATAATACCACCAAGTTCCTTAAATTATTGACGTTGTATTTATTTTGTCTTGCAACTACTCTTATTATAGCTAATAATTGCAGATGTAATTAATAATAACTCTAAGTAAATAGTAATGTAGTGGAGGCATGTTTATTTTACAATGGGTTGATATTCTTATTGTACCTAATCATCTAAAATAACGTTACTCAAACTGCAATTTGATAAAAATTTAAAAAAAAACTTCGATTTTAGTTTTTTAATTTACTATTTTTACTACCAGTTAGAGGAGTGAGTGATCATAGTTTTCACCTAGGGCTATATTAGACGAGATAGTGAGAAGAAGAAAAATGGGGGATTCTGTGGATGTGTGTGCACACACATACACACAAAACAATAGTTTTTAAGTTAGAACAACATGGTTTACGATGTGTCTGAAACGAAGACGCAGCCTAATTTGATTATTAAAGATTTAGTGACAGTGCAGTTTACCACCCTTAATAGTTGTTACGGTAGCTATAACGATTGTGTGTAGTTATTCCATACAAGAAGCTATTTCTTGTAGTTTATTTTGAAACACTTAATAACAGTTTACACTGCAGTAAGTGTAACATTATATCGTTACAAAGATAATCTTTTTTAAATATAAAATTGTCCAAGACTTACCTTTCGATGCCAACGTGTATTTTGTGGTCTACGGGGTCCAGATGGAAGAACCCTTTGCAGAGGACAGCCCACTGAACTAACATGGCTCCCAGCAACAGAGTGAAGCCAGTTGCACTGTAGCAGTATTTCTTGAGGAACGTCATGAGAAAACCGAATCCTATGTAGATCATGACGTGGACATCCTGAAACACTATTTAATGAAGCTCATGTAAGTTTCGGCCCAGGAAGATTACAATTTTAGTACACTGCAGACATTTAAATTCATTATCGTAATACAATATTATTTATGTACATATTAAGGCCAAGAATCTTTGTTATATACAAAATTCTACACACAAATATGAGTACAGAATTATTTTGTGTTTAGATATGCTTGTATGTTCATTTTTGAAAGCAGTACAATCTTCTGCTTAAAACTGTTTGGAATTTTAAGAAAGTTGGTTAGTAAGACTTGACATCTCGTCGACAGCGAGGTCATTTAGGATAAGCAGGAGATGGGAAGGAATCATCCCATCATTCACTTGGAGTGATTCCGAGAAACCGGGATTCGAACCCAAGTCCTCATGAATGCGATTCCAAAGGTTTACCATTGCGTAACCTAGCTCGATTAGAAAAAAGTGTACCAACATGTTGTAACCTAAATTCACTACCAATCCGACTTTCAGCATGGTATGTTTATATACGTTTATGAATTTGTATGTAAACATTTTCCTCTAGTCACTGTAGGGAACATAAGTAATTAAAATACAAGACAGATTTTAGACTCATCCATAAACACTCTTGAGTTGTTCAAGTGCGCAAAACTTCAGAATTTAACCCTAAAAATTTTTTTTTTATGAAAATACTGTACTTGTTACATGCACACACAAGGTGTTTTTGAATAACATTTCGAAATTCAAACTACATCATCTAAGGACTAATGTAAACAAAAAAATTCTCAGTAACAAACTTTTTGGAAAGGTAATCTAGTATTTTTAAATTTAAGTTATGTTAGGAAAAACAAACGCAGGTAGTCCGCAGCTATACGTACACGCGTGCACAACAAGTTGCCTTCACGAAGGCGATCGGATTTGGTGCGCCAGGGTGGGAAATAACATGCAATCACTTCTGGCTTTTTTTTGCTACTGAATTGCTAATCACCCGTTGTTCACGTAGTCTGACACACGTGCACAAACGAGCAACCACTTTCGTCGCCCACGTGCCTCGAGTTTATGGTGTCCTATACGCAGGCGCTCTCCGCATGGCGCGCCATGTCCGTTCGCCTGCGTGGTATGCAACTTGCTGTGCTCGCATGTACGTATAGCTGCGGACTCCCTGCGTTGTTTTGCCTAACTCCTACTTAATTAAAAATTACTAGATGACCTTTCGGAAAAATTTTATTCCCAGGTTTTTTTTTGTTTATAGATACAGTAGTTTTAATCTCTACATGTTATTCAAAAACACACTGTATATACATGCCACCCCCAACTAAATTAAAAATTACTAGATGACCTAACGGAAAAATTTTATTCCCAGGGGTTTTTTTTTTTTGTTTATAGATGCTGTAGTTTTAATCATGACACGCTATTCAAAAATACCCTGTATAAACATGCCATCCCCAACTAAATTAAAAATTACTAGATGACCTAACGGAAAATTTTTATTACAAGGTTTTTTTTTTTTTGTTTATAGATGCTGTAGTTTTAATCTCGACATGCTATTCAAAAACACCCTGCATATACATGCCACCCCCAACTAAATTCAAAATTACTAGATGACCCAACGGAAAAATTTTATTACACGGTTTTTTTTTTTGTTTATAGACACCGTAGTTTTAATCTCGACATGTTATTAAAAATAAACATCCTGTATATACATGCCACCCGAGGACAGCAGAGACGGTTCAAGCGACTCGACAGGAACTTCCACTGCACGGTCATGATCGGTTGCAGCCGCAAGGTGTCCCGTCGAACGTGCTTACTCGAGTAGTATCCGTACAGCGCGTTGTAGTTGGAGTCGAGACCGCCGCGGAACGACGAGGCGCTGTTCCTCGCGTCGCTGCCGTCGGCGTGCGGGCGGTAGCGAGCCACGGTTGCCATGGCGACCAAGAGCGCGCCCTGCACCAGCAGCAGCGACATCGTCAGCCGGAACTGACCGACGCCTTTCCCTCTTCTTCCTCGTCAGGATGTAACGCGGTCGACGGAACAAACTGTCGCTCGTGTGGAAGCACACCCGGACGCATCGGGCCGCGATTGTTGTTAACGGGATTTGCCGCCATGCTAATGATCTCGAGCGAGAGAAGGATACGCGCTGGCGCGGCAGTGTATGAATGAGTGAAACATTAGTATATTTTCGGCCAGCATGGCGGTTGCTAAAACACAAAGTTCCCCGATGGCACCACGAGATTGGAAAAATGCCGAGTAAGATCTTGCTTGCGGGAGTTAGAGTAAGTTAGAAAGTAGTGCTCCTGGTATAACCTTAAATAGGTCTCGGCCACCAGGATGGGGAGGTTGGAGAGGAAAGCGCCGGTTCCACCGGGAACTTGGTCACTCGTGTGGAGTGAGCGCGTTCGATGTCGGCGTATCCTTGCACGCGCGGGTCTGCGCTGCATACGGTGTGAACTCGAGGGTTGTTGATTCAACAGGTTTGGATACATCCCCCTTCCCCACCCGCAATTCCAAGTTCATACAGCAGCATTATTCGTAAGTTTCAATTCCTACAAAACGGGAACTTTCATAGAATAAATTTGAAAGCAGCGCGAAAACTCTTTCCAGTTTTTGAGAAACTTCTAAAATCGATGTTTTATAACCCCGACAATAGATTTTATCCCGTGTATCCGTGATACGGTAGGTAAACATAAAAACGAGTTGTCAGGCAACGTGTGTACAGGTTATTCATGGTAAAGTGAGCACTTTTGAAAGCCCTCGCATTTGGAATAATAGTCAATAAATACATTTTATTGTAGCTTTAGACGTTGAATTTTGAGTCCGGTGAAATATATACACTGTCTGTGCCTATTACCTACGCAATATTTATCTAAAAAGTGTTTAAAGGATAAAAAAATTTACGCAAAGTAAAAAAGCAACTAGGGCCTCAAAAGTGCTCTCTTTACCGCGAACAACCTATACATTTTTTTTGGTCCAAAAAATACTTGCGAAACGTTAAAATGACAGGAAGATAGAATACTTTGTCACGTTTTCATCACCCGGCGGCATCACAACAAAAATACAGCAACTCCGGCGTGAATGAGGTTTGAAAAAACAGTTCGGGATATGGGTGGTCTTAAAAAAATTACACTTATAAACGCCTCCATTTCGTCCCTGGGGGCCGCGGTGGTATAGCGGCTAGAGCGCTCGCCTTCCACAAAGGCGAACAGAGTTCGATTCCCGGCGGGGTCGCTCCCGGATTTTCGCACGTGGGGATCGTGCTGGTTGGCGGGTTTTCTCGGGGATCTCCCGTACCTATCTCCGGCCTGCCCTTTCATTCCGACGCTGCTCCATATTCACCTCGCTTTACCCTCGTGGGCTGTCAAGACATCGTTGTTAAGAGACGCCCAAA
>NQII01009763.1:16028-47035 GCA_002778355.1 Clitarchus hookeri | reverse complement strand
GAGTTACGCCCCCAGCATTCTCTCATAATCTTTCATGTACGAATTGGCTGAAAAGCTAGTTCGTAACAACACGCATAAGCACGTGATATGTGGCAAGACAATAACTAAACACTATTTGGCAAACCAATAGTTTTTTTTTTACAACAGTGAATTTGGCCACCAAATAATTTTCATGTAAAAACACTCCAGTGAAATATTTAAGTCGTCATGTTAAATGAAACTATCGTTCTTGTGTAATGCCCCGTTTCAAATACATTGTATTATTTTGGTCCATCACATAATTTGTCACAGCGTATCATACTGTAGAATAGCATTATCGCTTCGGCAGCTCCAACTCATTAATTTTTTTGAAAATTCTGGTGAGTTTTCAGTAAGCAAGTACCTAATTTATAATAAATAGGACCCCAACTGTCAGTGATTTAAGCCACTGATTCAAGAAACTACGTTACTCGTAGATCTCATCGCATAATAATTATGAAAACACAGACGATGTTAATTTTTTTTTGTAATTCAAACGTCACACCACCTCATATTCAAATACTTTATTTTAAAAACATTAATATTGTGTTTCTTACAGTACAGAATGTTAATATTTTACTTCTGGAGAAGGTTACTCTGGGAGAAAATATTTAATTTTATTAAGTTTCTTAGTTCTTTCTGTGAAAGGAAAAAAAAAACGTTGTAGGTTAGTTACTACATTGCATAGTAGAACGAGTATGTAGTTCGCTATTGCTCCCAGCATGGAGGATAAGAAGGAGTAGTCGAGTGTTATAAAGCCAGTAGCGGTAAAGGTAACTTCTCTGCTACGTACTTGGCTCACCAACATCCTCAGCTGATCCTTATCATCCTCACTCAGGTCTTTGGTCAGAAGCAACTCGTTGGCAATACGCACAGTGTCCAGAGACTCGGCACTTGCATCACTACAAAACTGGATAATTAGCAGTGCTTCAGCAATGTTTATCACTCACTACCCATGATATACTAAGAATCATGCTACCATTATGTCTGCTCATTGTTAATGCCGTGAGAATAGAAAAAAAAACACTCGAGGTAGTAGATACAAACGTGTTGAAGATGTCAAAAGCATTTCCAGACCATGCATAGACCTAACAACTGATGTGACATATGTGAGTTTGTGGTGAAATAATGCCAGCGTGGGCACTTGAATGTCAGTATTGTTTTGATATTTTAAACACTTATACACTGACCGTAAGAATACCAACAACCAAGCTGGTAGAGTGGGGAGGGGTAATGACCCTGTAGTTTTCCTCCACAACCCCTTTTACTGCCACCGGTTAAGTACAAATTACCTAAATATCAGTGGTTTTTGCTTTTAAGATGCTACTTTTCTTATAGCGTTATATAATGATATCNGTTTCTTACAGTAAAGAATGTTAATATTTTACTTCTGGAGAAGGTTACTCTGGGAGAAAATATTTAATTTTATTAACTTTCTTAGTTCTTTCTGTGAAAGGAAAAAAAAACTTGTAGGTTAGTTACTACATTGCATAGTAGAACGAGTATGTAGGTCGCTATTGCTGCCAGCATGGAGGATAAGAAGGAGTAGTCGAGTGTTATAAAGCCAGTAGCGGTAAAGGTAACTTCTCTGCTACGTACTTGGCTCACCAACATCCTCAGCTGATCCTTATCATCCTCACTCAGGTCTTTGGTCAGAAGCAACTCGTTGGCAATACGCACAGTGTCCAGAGACTCGGCACTTGCATCACTACAAAACTGGATAATTAGCAGTGCTTCAGCAATGTTTATCACTCACTACCCATGATATACTAAGAATCATGCTACCATTATGTCTGCTTATTGTTAATGCCGTGATAATAGCAAAAAACACACACGAGTTAGTAGAGACAAACGTGTTGAAGATGTCAAGNTAATGCCGTGATAATAGCAAAAAACACACACGAGTTAGTAGAGACAAACGTGTTGAAGATGTCAAGAAGCATTTCCAGACCATGCATAGACCTAACAACTGATGTGACATATGTGAGTTTGTGGTGAAATAATGCCAGCGTGGGCACTTGAATGTCAGTATTGTTTTGATATTTTAAACACTTCTACACTGACAGTAAGAATACCAACAACCAAGCTGGTAGAGTGGGGAGGGGTAATGACCCTGTAGTTTTCCTCCACAACCCCTTTTACTGCCACCGGTTAAGTACAAATTAGCTAAATATCAGTGGTTTTTGCTTTTAAGATGCTACTTTTCTTATAGCGTTATATAATGATATCAAATCCTGGAAATACAATTATGAGACTTCGTGTTCATCATTAACTCTTATACAATTTTTCAAATATAACTAAAAATTCCCTTCAAATTTATATAGGCATTATTTCTCAAACAATTGGGTTTCAACCTTGAAACGCGGAAATCAATGTAACACGTTTGTGATACTACTGGCAATGCTTGTTAAAATATCAAGAGTGTGAACCCAAAGAAATATACCGGTATTACATATTTGTCAAAAGTAAGACTCATTAATAACCTTCAAATGCCGTATCGCAAAATTGCAAAATTGTTAACATGTAGTTTTTTCTCCCATTTATTTTTCTCGTACTTTATATACTTTCTTTTAAATTCCTCACTGTGTCTCGTTTTTGCATATGTCTTATTTATTTGGCCCACGCATAAAACAAATGAACAACATTAACGTTGGATCATATAAGTAAATGTATGCTTTCCAGATAAAAAATGTATTTGAAAGTAAATGTTTATGAAAGTTTTCAAATGACATTTTCTATTATTGCGACTGAGGCGCAATCTTTAGGGAACGCCCAAGACTGTACTCTGACAATTAAATAATTGTATCCTATCTTTCTTTCAAATAAACTTCGGTGAATTAAAATGTCTGGGCTGTTATTGGAAATATATTCTTTATTTTCCACTTAAAAAATATACTAGAATTAATTTTTGGCTTGACAGAAATTAATTGTTGATAGACTAGCGCTTTCATTCCTGGTGTCACATATTAGGAATGTTGATCAGTTCGCGACCTTACCAACTGTTCGCGGTAAAGTGAGCGCTTTTGAAATAAACCATTGAGAAATGTCACTTGCGTGTTTTTTAACTGGCATACTATTTGCTACGCGCCCAGTAAAGATAGCAACGTTGGAGAGAAAGTAGTTCCATGTGTTCACGGTAAATAACTATTATTAAGTAAACATTTGTAAATACTGAAATATTTTATTTTCCTTTTTGTTTTTTTTTCTTGCATTTAAGAGCAAGAATAAAAACATTTGTAAAATACATATTTACTTTTCTAAAAAAATGTTCAGTTGCCCTTGACCGACGCATTTATAAAGTGACCAGGCCCATGGTAACGTTAATTGTACATATGGTGGAAGAATACACAATATGTATACAAGTATATCTTAAAGCAAAGCTTTCAAAAGGGTTAATTTTACCGTGAACAGACTGTGATCAACTATACTGCTTACAGAACAAGAGAAGTGCAATGACGGAGATCGCTTACATGTGGGAGGTTTCATTCATTGTTGATACTATCTTCCATAACCTCACAATCGCTATTGCGAATTAGATCAAGTAAAATCCTACTTTTGTGCCTTGATATATGCCGGAGCATTATGCTGATATTGATACAATTACGAAAAAAAATGGTTTCTTGCAAAAACTAAAATATTATACTTATAAGTATATATTTATTTACCTGTTTATACATGTATCTGTGTTAATCAAAATTGAACGAGAATTGGTTTTAAAATCATGCCTTTTCTCGTTCCACATCGAATTCTGATTCCACATCGAACTCTAAGTTGTGTTTGAGTCGGCTACCATTTACGTTTAGTTTAAAACAATAAAACTCAACCCCAATTAGCTGAAAACTTTGAAGCCATTCAGATTTGTCAGAACACAGAATTGTGGAAACTTACCATCTGCAGCTCGTTTTGAAAGTCTCGGTGTTAGTTTACTTTACGAGACACCAAGGTGTATTTACCCTCTGGCAATGTAACGAATTCTCTTTGTTCTTTGAGGCATAGGCACTCTTGAAAACAGTAGAAAACACCGAATCCCGCTGTTTGTTAACTCATGCAGTCAGGTCTAAATGTTTCGCTTGCAGTTCTTAATGATCGGATATACACTGTTAACAAGTTATACAATCCGTAATTCGATAACCGGTAGGAAATACAACCTCTGAATTCCGCAATCAGTATTCTGCCCACTGAATGAATTAGAAAGCTAACTTGCTTCAGAATCGCGATAGAGTACCAATTAGAGAAACACTTAATTGTGTATTCGTCTGAACAATAATATTTTCGCTTTATCTCATCTAGAGAAATGTCTAAGCTCCCAAATGCACAAGAGAAAATCGCGTATAGTACATCACGTATAGCTATACCGTTAACACAATCCCCTGCCAGTATTTCGGACTTAATGCGTTGATTAACAAAATTAATTTTTTTAAACTTTGTATTCAAGTTAAATACTATTCTTTTATAACAAATTACATGTGTGACGCAATTACAATTTGTTTTTAAGTTATACTTCTTTTGGCGCGTAGAGGGTTAAAGTTTAGTGTGCAACGGGAGTTGCGCGCACACAGTGTAACGAAGTTCAACAGTGAACGTGGTATGACCCAACACACATGCGCGTATCGTCTAGGTATATACAAACACAAGATTCACAACATAGCACGTGGTTTTACACTGAAGAGCCAAAAAAAAACAGTAACACCTGCCTAACATCGTGTAGGACCCAAGAGAGTACGCAGAAGTGTCGGAAGACAACGTGGCATGGACTCGACTAATGTCTGAAGGTAAGCAGGAGACATTTCACATAATGAATTCTGCAGGGCAGTCCACAAATCCATAGGAGTGCGAGGCGGTGGAGATCTCTTATGAACAACACGTTGCAAGGCATCCTAGATAAGTTCAATAATGTTCAGGTCTGGTGATTTAGGTGGCCAATGGAAGTGCCTAAAGTCAGAAAAGTGTTCCTGGAGCCACTCGGTAGCAACTGTCGAAGTGTAGGATTTCGCATTGTCCTGCTGGAATTGTCCACATCCGTCGGAATGCACAATGGACATGAATGGGTGCAGTTGATGGGGCAGGACGCTTACGTGTCTGTCACTGTCAGAGTAGTATCTAGACGTATCAGGGGTCCCATTTTTAGCCAACTGCACACACCCCGTACCATGACAGAGCCACGGCCAGCTTGAAAAGTCCCTTGTTGAAATGTAGAGTCCATGGATTCATGAGGATGTCTCCATACCCGTACACGTCCATCCGCCCGATACATTTGGAAACGAGACTCGTCNCCCAGCATTGAAATCTGCGCCAACTTGAGAAAGGATTGCAGGCCTGTCACGTTTAATGATTCTCGTCAGTCGTCGTTTGTCCCGTTCGTTCACGATATTTTTCCGGCCTCAGCGATGTCGAAGATTTGTTGTTTTACCGGATTCACGATATTCACGGTACACTCGTAAAATTGTCGTACGCGAAAATCCTAATTTTATCGCTACCTCGAAGTTCTGTGTCTCATTTCTCATGCGTCGACTATAATACCACGTTCAAACTCACTTAAATCTTGATAACCTGCGATTGTAGCGGCAGTAACCGATATAGCAACTTTGCCAGACGCTTGTTGTCTTACATAGGCGCTGCCGACTGCATCGCGTTAATCTGATTGGTTCTATACTTCTGTTATTTGCATACGCAGGCCTAAGCCAGTTTTTTTGGCTCTCCAGTGTATTTAAAACCGACAGAAAATCAGTTCATGTAATAAGCAAATTGAAAAACGTTTCATTTACATTAATAATTCATTGAGAATATATATATATATATCTTATTAATTTATTTATTTACACTGTGCCGTAAAAAATTTGTTAGTGACAAATAATTGTATAGTAAAATTTGAAAGTGTTTTCAAGTATTTGACATTAATTAAAATAAAATTAACCTCAAATACGCAAGGTGCACAACATAGCACGTGGTTATATTTAAAACCTACAGAAAAGCAGTTCATGTAATAAGCAAATTGAAAAACATTTAATTCATATAGTTTGAATTCTATTATGATATCGGACAAGATCCGAATGAATATAAGCGTGAAATGGTAACATACGTAATAAAATTTTATTTTAGTCACGCACCCATTTTTTTTTTTACTGAGTTATGCCTTCCGCCCATGTCAGATGGAAAACAAATTCATTGAAATACTGCCTTTAAAATAAGATCAAATTTAACTAGACACAAAATATAAATATTTAAAGGTTTGACTATTAAGTTAATTTTTTTAAATTTAGGGACAGTCACAAATCAAGTATGTGCAACAAACTGTTATAAACCAAACTACGTGTGTATCAGTAACGGTAAAGCGGCAGGCCTCTACCAGAAGCCTTACTGCGCTACACCCTGTATTACGTACACGTTTTAAATAAATGTACGCAAGGTGTTCCCAGAATGATTATGGAGGAAACACTCGCCTCAAAAAAAACCTCGAAATGTATTTTTGAAGACGTCAGGTGCATTAAAGAACCTTGTTTGGAGCCACACAACATACGTGGATAAACAAACACTTCCTAGTGGTTACGCATGCAAACACACTGATTGCACGTGAATGTAGAATGAAGACTGCATTCGAATATGTTGTACACATCTCACTGAAACATTATAAGGACGATCTTTCTAAACCACGCCGTTTGCAGCTGCCTGGCGGTAATGCACTTCAGTGGTTTTGCGTAGGGCGATACCACAGGTAATTGTCGCCCTTATCGTTTTCGTGTATATGGGCCTCAACTAATTAAAAAACTGTAATGTAATAAATATGTCCATTTGCAGTAATTTTGGTTTAAAATTTTGTGTAGGCACAATTAGGAAAGAGAAGGTATAATCGCACTGGTATCAATTGTTGACAAGTTTACTATAAATAACAACTTTAATTCTAATTCAGTATAGTTGTCAGGATGGCCGAACGGTCTAAGGCGCCAGACTCAAGGGAAACCATACTTCGGCAAGAAGGCACATGGGCGTTCTGGTCCACTATGTGGGCGTGGGTTCGAATCCCACTTCTGACAATAGCTTCAATTATCAGAACTCTATATGTTCACAGGTCAGAAAATAGTTTGTGGTGGGACTTCATTTTGCAGAGAAGTAAATGTACATGCATTACTTCCCCTTCGAGTGATTATTAATAGCGTGCAGTCTGTCAGGACTCTGAGGATTATTGCACGTCGGTAATTTCTTATCGAGCAGTAAAGGAGGAAAAGAGTTAATGAAGGGTCCTTGTGCAACACTGTTGGAAAATCAATTGATAATTTTATAAAATAAAAAAATTGCATTAAAAATGACGCTTTCCAACCACTTTGAAATGGATTTAAATATAAGTATTGTGCACTTATCTCCATTCCGTCCTAATAGGACCAACTTTCCGTTATTAACAAAAAAAGAAACTTTGCCACTTTGTCTTACATTGTCACCGCGAAAAATTTCGAATAATCATTCGAGAATAACGGTTGAACGTTCGGGATGTACATCCGTTAGATTGAAGAGAATTCAGAGTTTTTTCTTAAACACTAATTGAAGTAAAAAACATTACTATGTAATGCCTTATAGAGCACGTGGAAAATGTAAGTCTCTTAAGTTTTGGGGCACTCTATGAGCGGAACGGTCAGGTTGAAAGAAAGACTAATTGGCTTGATTAGACACACAATTGCTCTCTAAATATTAAATAGAACACTTCAAATACCTTAGCCTTGTTACTCTACACCTCATTAAATACGCACGAGGCCTGCATTTATTCTGCAATTACTTCGCAATCCCTAAGGGCGAATTTCATGAACATTTGTCGTTGGGCGATAAATTCTATTGCTATTTGATACACATTATGGCTTTTTATTCCTGTATTAATTACAGAGATCTCTCTAGAGATACCACAGGAACTAGGTTGGATCACTCGGTATCGGATCATAACCCGTTCCCAAGTGAACGATGCAGACACGCATCATGACGCACGACGTGCTTGTTCTGAAGGCCACACTTGTACAGCGACTGTGGGCCGATGACGTGATGACAGTGGCCGTGCCTGACCACGCAGGAGTGTTCCACGTCAAATACCTGATTCTGATTTGAAATGTGCAACTATAACTTGTTGATAACAGTAGGTAATAAATTATTTAACCATTTGAAAAACCAATATTTAATGCAATCCTAAATACAGAATAGCAAAGTACAGAAAGAAATACAGCATTACAGATTAAATTAACATCAGCTCGGTCTGTAGAAAATAAAATTTAATTACAATATACAAACATAAAAATTCAATATGATCGGAAAGTAGTGTAAGTGACATTGCAAGAATGTGATAATGAAAATATGTCTTAAACATTACTAGCACGTTAATGCAATCTGGGTTTCATATTTCACAAAAGACAATATTTAATATTATTTGTATGCACATAAATAACAGAAACACATTCAATTTTTTTATTTTTCTATTATGTTACGTAATACAAATTAACAAAAAAACTGCAAAATACACTAATAAACAACGAATAATTCTACAAGTGTATTCGTGTTATTCATAATTTCTCATAACTCAAATGTCTAAGAAAAATTTTTACTAATTTTTTAGAACTAACCTTCACCAAAAGTAAGATTTTTGGTAGTAATAAGTAACATAGAGAAAACAAGTTTTATTTTTATACAACAGAGCACAACGTTTCTGATATAAATATTTCAACCCTTTAGTACATTCTTGCTGGAATTAAAAACAAGGATTATATATTATTAACAGATTTTAAAAGTAAAAAGAGCAATTTTGATATCAACCTATAAAAATACAACTGCCTCTACCTGCGTTTAATTTAACGGGCACACTGGCTGTCACGTGCCCAGTAAAGTTGGCTACGACGGAAAGAAAGTATTTCCATTTGTTAACGTTAAATAACAGGTGTTAAGTAAATATTTGAGAATACTAAAATATTTTTGTTTAATTTTTTTAGTGCATAAAAGTGTGATAATAAAAACATCCATAAAATATTAATTTTTCCAAAAATGTTGCATTTGTCCTTGACTGGTGCGCGAATGAAGTGATGAGGTCCATGGTAACGTTAATTGTACATATAGTGGAAGAATACACAACTTGTGTACAAGTAGATCTTAAAATGCAATGGTATCGACAATATTGATAAATAAAGTAACCACAGACTATGTAGCCCCTAAATTAAAAATTAAAATTGGGAAAAAATACAACAATGCATCCATAAAATATGATATAGGCTGTTTACGGTAAAGTAAGCACTTTTGGAACATTTCTCATTTGGAATAACGGTCTATAAATATGTTTTATTTTAGTCTTAGACGTTCACTTCCGAGTGGCCCCTATTATCGCTCACATTAATAAAATTTATTTAGAAAGGTTGTAAAAAGTATAAAAAGGGCTGAAAGAAAAACGTAAGTAGGCCTCAAAAGTGCTGACTTTGCCGTTAATAGCCTTTAAATATCGCCAAGTCTACAGAGGAGCCAGAAACCTTACATGCATAATAAGCCTATCTACATCTGTAAGTGGGGCAGCGGTGGTGCAGTGATTACACTAATCCCCACCCACATAGGCGAACTGGATTCGATTCCCGGCGGGGCCAGTCCCTGATTTTCACGTGTGGCAATCGTGCCGGACGATGCCGCTGTTCGGCGGTTTTTCTCGGGGTTCTCCCGTTTGCCCGTCTTTTCATTCCGGCGCTGCTCTATACTCAGCTCGTTCAAGACCTCGATGTTAAGAGCGGCCCAAATCTCTTTACTCACTCACCCTCTTCACTTCTATAAATATATGATTTGGAACTGATTTATTCTGAAATAAACTACATTATATTTGTATGCGTAAGAAAACTTTCGAAACATTTTGCTTCTAAAAAAAAAAAATTACTTGTAATATGCATACGAAGTAATGTAGTATTCAGTTGACTGTCCTAATGCAGTGCATGTATTTTTAATACGCAAAACGTCGTTTGAGGTAAGAAAAATTTGTCACAAATTCGAAATTGTAATAATATGAATGTTTAATCGCGTCTATTTAAAATTAATGTAAAAATATAATAATTACATTAAATAAAAACAAATTTAACCCTTTTTGACAAAACTATATCGATAAAGTTTAAACACAAGTATGAATTGAAATTCCAAATAAAATACATTATATAATGAAGAAAAGCTTCCATTTATAGGATTTAAAAAAATTCCATGATCAGAATTATTTTTATTCCAAATATGAGGCTTATTCAATACAAATTACTAGACTACAAGTAGTACAAAAATGTATTTCTGGGGCAACAGCATCCCAGATAGTCGTGATGAGTAGCGTTGGCCAGTGACTCATGCTATGTCATTTCAGCAGAACTCCTGTTAAGTTGCATTACATTTTTACTCTTTCCACGTCAGCTTACATGGCTGGTCATGATCTTGTATATTGCTGAGTGTACTAACCTTCCAGTTGGGGTACTGCCATCTTACATTTTATTGACACCCATGAATCATATTTTTGATTCAACTATTAATTTGTTTCTTTGAGAAAACTACGACTGCTATCTTTAACGTTTTGTTTATAAAATATTAAATACTAAATTTGGAAAATTTTAAAAACACTCTTTAATAACTATTTAACGCAACCTTTTCGGCTTGTATTCTTTTCTGTTCAGTCAAATTGGTCGTTTAGAGTAAAATTTCAGTCCGGAATCAACATTGCAATCAACCCTGCCAACATGACTGAATTTTCTCACTCTAATGATGAATAAGGTCGATTCTAATGATTCTATATCGAAATTTTCACAAAACATTGTGAAGGCTTGACATTGTAAAGGTACCGATACTATAAATAATGTTGAAATGTGGCGTATTTAAAAATTATTATTTCATTATGATAGCAATAGCCCCAGAATTGTAATAATATTTAACATTTAAGTGCTAATGGTATCGCATATTAGTGAATACAAAAGGTTTAAACGGGCGAAAAGCATTATTTTTATGTAATAATGATATTACCAAGATTATCAGTATTAGAGAATATATGTCGACAGCAATAATTATCCAGTTCATCGATCATGCCATGGAAGTCAATACCACAGCATCAATTTATCAAAGTTTTCCAAAATTTCCAATTGCCGGTTAATAGTTTTTAGTGCAAAAAATTATCGACATGTCAAATTATTGAACATATTTAGACTATGAATGTATATTCCATTTCGTTGTTCAAGACAACATTACTTCTGCCTAACTACTCGTCAGCAGAAATAGACTTGGGTTTATCAACACAATAGTAGTCCCTGATGTCACAAGAAAGCTGTTCCCAGTGTATGGCCGAGGAGAAAGGCAAGTACCAGGGTATGGAACCCGTCTGCCAGCACGTATCATGTAACAACACTTCCCGCTGCTAGAAAATATGTTTCCTGTACATAGGAATATGTTGTGTTAAATATGTTAAATAGTGTATGTTGGCTGAGACTGGTAAAACAATTTCTCTGGCATTGGTAATAATATTTTCGAGAGTAAAAAATATTTTATTTTTTGTTTTCACGATGGTAAACTAAATATCATTCCTCGATTTATTTGGGTATGACAGTCAATGTTGTATATTATTAATCCTTTACACTCCTGTGTCAAACCAGGTACATCTAGCGTGGGAGAATGTATTTCTGTAACCTCACAGATACTTGGTCGTGCATTTAAAATTAAAGATTTTAGACCTGGATCACCATACAAATGAAAAAGTGAAATGTAAGATCCCTCACTAAATGCAATAAGGGTATCAAGAGTGGTGGAAAGTTCATTATACAGGGTCGAGCTGTAAAATAACAAGGACGTATGTCGTTATTGCTCCCAGCATGGAGGATAAGAAGGAGTAGTCGAGTGTTATAAAGCCAGTAGCGGTAAAGGTCACTTCTCTGCTACGTACTTGGCTCACCAACATCCTCAGCTGATACTTGTCATCCGCACTCAGGTCTTTGGTCAGAAGCTAATGGTTTGCAATACGCACGGTGTCCAGAGACTCGGCTCTTGCATCGTTACAAAACTGGATAGTAAGCAATGCTTTAGCAATGTTTAACGTTGCCCACCAAACTGTCAATACAAGAGTTCCATAAAACATAAGTTCGTTAAAGTTTTCCCCGCTAATTTCTGACGCTAGATAAATGCCATAACACACACATGATGTTATATGGACAAATGTAGTGAAAACATCTATGAGATTTGCAAATCCATACATGACGTTAACTGCTAATGTTACATCTGTGAGTCTGTGGTGACATAATGCCAGGGCGCGTATTTGAATGTCAGACCCACGCACTGAATATTTTGATCCTCCTGAACTCTCTTGGTCTACATTGTTCAGTTCTTGTCTTATGCCCATGTTGTTATTCCCTTCTGTGTTCATGTATTTCACTTCATTGCTTATTACTCTTGTTATGACCATATTATCGAACATCTTTACAAGTATATCGTTGAGAATTTTGAACTTTGACTCAATTATTTTGATGATTATATATCGTTGGGAAATGAATGTAATCTTAATTACTAAGTTTATCATGTTTGCAAAAAATATTGCATAGTTGACATTGCGATGTATGTTGATGAATCCTTTGGTGAGTGCAAAAGCTACGAATCCCAAAAACAGTAAGAAGATTTTGACATACGATAAATTAAACGTTTTCTTGCTATAGGTAACGTCAATTTTAAGAAGAATGTTATCCACAGTTTCAATAGATGTTAACACTTCTTTGATGTACCTGTATTTTAACATAATGTCCATAATAATGACAACTGATGCTAGAGAACTCAACACGTTATTTAAAACTGTAAAAACCACTTCCCTAGAAATTTTTATTGTAGATAAATATTTTAATTTGTCTATCGAATCATCTGCGAATCCGTACACAATAAGGGCTGCTAGCAGACCACTATATACTACTGCAGGAATAGATAACTTAATATCGCTTGTATCTATTCCATTGTCGGAGATCAAGCTGTAAGGAGCAAGGCCAGTTACCTTAGACAGATAAATGACAGGTCGCAATACTTTGTGGACACTTCCCTGCTCTCGAATTTCTTGCACTTTAGTGGATGCCATCACTCTACAGTCGAAGCTGAAAACCAGAAAAAAATTCATTTATTTTATGTTTTAACAACAGTTTGTTAAAAAAATATGTTTGTATTTGATTTGTACTTCATCTCGCTTTCTTTAATCTGTCTTACGTGTATTCTTAAAATGGAACTGCGGTAGCATAATGTTCAGGCAACTCGCCTCCCACCTAGGCGACCTGAGTTCGCTTTCCGGTGGGTTGCTCCCGGATTTTCACATATGAGAATCGTACCAGACGATGCTGCAGCTCAACGGGTTTTCTTGGTGATCTCCCGTTTCTCCGCCCTTGCATTCCGGTACTGCTTCATGCTCATCTCTCTTCACCCTCATCGGCTCTCAAAATTTCAATGTTAAGTGTTGCTCAAATGCCTTCAATCACTCTTAAATTGTGTATTAATTACGTGAGTGTGCGAGGGATGAGAGATGGAGAGGCGTTTTATACGTTAATATTATATCAAATAAATTATTTTATAGGCTCATTTCTTAAATTACACGTGCTGAACTGGTTAACACATATGTACCAAAATATTTTATATTTAACTGGTTATGAAATCAGAGGAACTGAATTAGGTATTTTATTTCAACTTGTGTAGTTGCCTTCACCTTATGGAATGTGTGTAACAAAAATTACACTACCTTTTGAGGAGGTGTAAATGCACTGGTGTAAATAAAAGCAAGCGAAAACGAAATAATGTTTCGAAATTTTCTTGTAGGCTGTCAGGTATTGGTTTCTGTTTTATTTGACCGTAGTTTAATGGCTTTCATTTACTTAAACAGTTAATAAAGTGTATTGGAACATTTGATAAATCTAATGTAACCTTATCTAATGATTTTTTTTTCTGTTTTACAGAAGATACTTTTAGAAATTAATGTTACGTGATATTCATATTACCTCGAGACTTCTAAGATATTATCTTTAATTTTTTGAGTAGTAAATATAAAATATTAGCGTTAATTTAGTTAGAAATATCGAAAACCACAGACACTTCATCGAATACTGGAGGCTATTGATATGACTTTCTATTGACGAAAACGCTCCTTTGTAAAAATAAAGCAATAAAATTCTTATGCTCTCGTAACAAATAAAAAATCCAGCTACTATAAAATTTGTGAATTTGTGTCGTTGGTCTGCAGTAAAATGTCAGTAAAAGTTGCGAAACATGTAATTTCTTTTTAACTCTGCCAGTTTAGTTAAACCGAGAATGATAACTTGTGTAGCTGTCGAAGGAATGCTTAACACTTTGTGAATAGCTTAAATTCACCTTTTTCGAGTTGTTAGTCGATTCTTCTCAAGAAAGAATATACAGCTGGCCACAAACTTAATATTGCTGTAGGAGGTTAATTCACATCACATGGATTTTTAAAAGAAAAAACATCTGCGCCACTCATAAATGTGGGCAAAATATTGCCCTGCACTGTTTAAGTTAGGAAAATAATATATATTATCATAAATGCTTTCCGAACCGAATTAAATTTCAAAGCAATATAATTGGTGTAAGTGAAAAAGAAGTAGGTGTATTCCTCACAACTAATAAGGAGAAATATTTACAACAATCATATTTCGTCAAATAACACGGGATTACTCTGAAACTCGGGATGAAGGATATTCTTAGCTAATCTTGAATTTGAGGTCATTTTAATAACAGCAAGTGGCGAGGAATACAATTTATTGTACTGTAACGCCCTCGCTGCGTCGCATCGCGTGCGAGCGAGTTGAAGTGAAGTACAGCAGTTATATGATCGCGGCTGCAAGCATAGGATTCAATGAACAGGCGAGCGATAGATAATGACGAGTATGAGTTAATTGATAATAACTAAACAGAGACATGAAGAATGGTATTAATTAGAGTTGAAATAGAAATTAAATATTGCGATCACTAAGAAATAAAAATAGCAAGAAATGTAGATAAATAATTGAGTGCAGTAAATAATAGCTATGTGAATAAATTAGAAATGAAATTTAGTTCTTTTTTTTTTAAGACCTCCGTCCTTCACGAATTTCCGGCATGCCCCGCAGGCATCCCATGTAACACTGGTGTCAGAAGTGGGATGGAGGCAATTATTAATTCATCAATTGTAAATTGAGTTATGCATTAAAAAATTATTAGTTTTATCAAAAATTTTAAACTTTTTTTTTTCCACCATTACAGTGAATGTTAACTAAAAAAATTTCTACAGAACTGGATGCACTGCGAGCATTACTCGAGGCACGAAGTAGCCAAGTGAAAGCAAATGCAAATAGCTCGTGCGAATATATAAATACCCAAATTAGAAGTGTGTAAGAGAGTGTGCATGGCATTGTAAATGCCCAAATTAGCAGTGAAAAAGAAAGCGTGAATTAAACTAAATATCCAAATTATTCTGTAATTGAAACTAAATTGTGTATAAACGAGAATGTAAATAGCCAGAAAATGACTGTAAAAGAGAATGTAGACAGAAAAATAGACACTGTAAATGATAATGGAGACATGAAAATAGAAGGAAGGCTTTAGCGAGTTAGTGAACGCGAGAATTGACAGTGTGAATGAAAGAATTCACTGAGTAATGAAATAGTGAACAATGTAAACAAAAGGATGGACAGTGTAAATGTAAAAGAGGACTGTGTCAGTGGAAGGATGGAGAGCGTCGAGAATGAAAAGAGCGCGATGAAGAAGGAATGACAGGAATTTCTTCAGCAGCGGAGTTCAGTACCACCACATCGACAGCCGATAAAAGTAAAGAAGCAGTACAAGACGAAACTAAAATAGTAACCTCGGATGAGAGCACGAAGATATGTAGCCTTGGTGTCGCTAAGCAAGGAGTGGGGAGGGGTTATTCAAATAAGACCGTCCCTTACGATGGTCAGAATTCATGGCAGGAGTAGAACACCAGTTAAAAATAGTCGCAATGCTTAATGGCTGGACAACCGAACAGCGGGCTTACTACCTCGCCGCTGTACTAAAAGGGCCTTGCATTCAGCATACTACAATCACTGCCAGAGCGACATCGACTGGAGTACCTCACACTGGTGTCAGCTTTGGAGCTATTTTTCGGAGACCGGTACCAGCGACATGCCCACCATGGCCAACTGCGAAGCCGCACCCAGCGACCAGGGGAGCCACTGCACTAGCTATGGCAACACATTGTGCGCCTCTACCACCTATCTCTGCAGGGGTGTCCCGAGGAGGCGCGACATCATCGCAGTCGGCTTCTTCACAGATGCCATCGCTGATGCAGAGGTTTGACAAGCGGTACGTCTGGATGCACCGCACAACATGCAGGACGCTCTGGCCCGCGTACTGAAGTTGGAGTCAGCAAGGCAGGAGCCCGAACCCTGACGTCCAGTACGCACAGTGACACTGAACAAAGGTGATGACGGTATAACGAAGACACTGAAGGAGTTGCAGTTGGCCTTGAGGGACATTGCTTCCAGGATTCATGCTACAGAGCTTTACCGCTCCTCACACAAACGGAAGGCGTGTTGGTCATTTAGACAGCTGGGGCACCCCAGTTATTATTGGCGACAACAGAAGCAGAATCCAGTAAAGAGACAGTGTGGCGAAGAACAAATGGCCTCGATTAGCTCATACAAGATGCTGCGTGAAGAAATTCGTGAACTTGATGCATATGCCTAACAAATGATACACCGCATCAATGTGCTGATCCTGCAAGCAGCACACTGCACAGAACTGTTGGAAAATACACATAATGACCTGCGAATTCTGTCCAGAAGCCCTGTGCATACTGTGCCATATAACAGTTAAAATTGCCCATGGAATGGAGCGAGTGATGTGATGGTCTCCCTCAGTAGTGACACTGAGGATGAAAGTCCCATGAAGGAAGTGGTTCGGGGGGCAAAGAACCAGTTGTGTGAACTCGAGAAAGGGAGTGATGCAGTCGACGGGAGCTACAAGTGCTTCAGCGTATATCGGACGAGAGGCGAGAGAAGTGACCAGCGGAAGGGAAATCAGCGACTGCGAGTATCAAGCAGTAACGAGTTTGGCTGGCATCCTGGACTACTGGTCTAAAGGCGTTAGTGGCAGACGTTAAAAATAATTTCAACATATAGCCTAAACATGTGTAAATGTTGAGTATGAGTTAATTGACAATAACTAAACAATGACATAAAGAAGGACGTCAATTAGAGTTGGAATAGATATTAAATATTGCGCTCACCAAGAAATAAAAAGAGTAAGATTTCAGTTATATAATCGAATGCGGTAAATAAAAGCTGTATGAATAAATAAGAAATAAAATTTAGTTCTTTTATGTTATTTATTAAGATCTCCAACCATAACGAGCTCATAAACGCCCCGCAGAGGTCCCATTTAACAATGTATACTTCTGGTACACGTCTTTCATCTCATACATTCCTTTAGCATAATGTCTACTATTGTCAAAAAAAATACAAATTTAAAGCCTCAAAATACTTCAACATAATTGCGCAAACACCAGCATAATATATGCTCAAAATCGTGGCAGAAAAAATTAATTTGAAGTTACAATTTATATTTTTTATTTGGCTTCAAATACACCTGCAGATTTCCCGTTAATGATTTAGCGTTAATTCGTGTTTTCATGCACTGCTAAGAAATTAAAGAATGAGGCATAAACAAAGTAGGTTTGTGCTATGTCGTCTTTTCATATGAAGTGCACTTCAGTTGAACAAGAAAGCAAATACAAACAGAAAAAAAGAGAACTATAACAACTTCATTTCAATAAACGACCGGTACAAATTATTTGCTGAATGTATCGAAACCACAACCACATGAATAAACTCACTATAAATCCATCGCCAGTACTACATCTACAAGTTCAAAATAATCTGGAATCCAAAGAAATTATAAAAAGCAGTAAAGCATCATCAGTGATAACAGTATCAGTTGAAGAATTATCTGTTAATTGCTATTCAAAATGGATCAACGACAGACAAAGCATACCGAAGAAATAAGTTCATCCCCTCACCTAAAAACAACAGAAAATCAGGCAGAAAAGGCAAGAATTATTTGAACAACTAATTCTGTTAATTTTCGAGTACTTCTTTCCCAGTCTAGGGAATTACATTTAGGAAAATACCTGAAGCTCGTCCCATTCCTTTCATTCAAACCTGAAGATGGCGACAGCAACAACTCTGAAATATTGAGTGAATTAAGCAGGACCGTGAAAGTATTCTCTCAGACAATCAATTATGTCTGCTATATTGATAAACCGTTTCGGCAAAAGTAAATTCATTTTCTAGAAGACGCCAAATGTAGATGCAAAATAACTTTGTCATAGGAACACATTTTGAAAAATATTCTCGTAAACCTTGCTAGCAATTAAAAAATCTTGCTGAGTTGAAAGTGTGGAAATACTTAAAACAACTCTATATAATTGAATAACTCCCTGTCTCTGCAGTGCATTAACTTCTACAATTGTAGTTTCTAGACATAATCANATAATCGACTTTTACACAGAACTTTATTATCAAAAGATGCGAAATACGCACCATCTCCCATCAGTGGCGTGGAGTACACTATCATAATGCGCAAGACTGTTTGCCTTCCTGGCGTCCCTTATAGCAAAACCAATTACTTAGTTCTCGTTATCTATCATTTTGATATGATTCAGACACACTGTGAGAGCGTCCCTCTTCGAAAGCGCCATTCATTGTTCTGACATTTGTTGATGAAACAGATAAATGAAACAGGCTAGCAATTCTGGTTGTAAAACTCGGTCGATGAATGTGAAAGACATCGCACGAATTACGCTAATTTGAATTACAATTTGCCCATAAAGAAATAACGACTGAATTCAAATAAGTGTTATTCTTGTGAAGGATTGTTTCTCAAACAGTGGATCGCCATTCTATGGAGGCCTTAGACAGTGTGCTAGGAGACGACCAATGGCTTTAAGTTTCATCTTTATTAATAACTCTCTAGTATTTCATTCTGTGGAAAACTAGAATATTGAACTTTTAACTTTAAAATACCACTGTTACTCTGTAGAGCATAATTTGTGACATAAAAATCAAACAATATTAAAGTATAAATGCAACCATAAGAAAATTACAAAAGGATACTATAATTATAAAATATATCGTAGTACCTATCATTGTTTTCTTTTTAAACGTATTTTGGAGCGTTTGGTTTAGATTTCGTAAAACATGCAAAAAAATAGTTCTCAAGTAATAATAAATTATTTTAAAACTTTTTGTGTTCATCTATACATATTATAATACTCAGATGCAAGTATTCACAAAGTGGATGAAAACATGTTGATTAACTGTTAACAATATAAAGTATTCTGAACTTCTCTGAAGACATGCAGTATCCAAATCATTACTTTCGAATTTTAATTATAAACATTTATCAGGGCATTATGTATTTCCCTGACATGAAGTACCGCTCTAAACTGTCATTCACTCACGCTAGACATGGGATTATCGCAGGGTATAGTCGAAAACCAGTAGTTAGTTTATCGTGGAGTTTTTTTACGGTATACGTATGTAAAACGCAATATTATAGTGTTCCGGCTAAAATATAATACGCTATTTTCGGAATAAAAGTAAGTTCATAACCACACTGACTGATCGCAGGTTATATATTGAGGAAAAAAATATCAACGGTTTTTCTTATTAACGTTTACATAAGTCTTTATTTAGGTAACAAATCCAAACCTGGTGCTAAATTTAGTAATGTTAGCATTAAGCTGGAATATTATTGTCTGCTTCCAGTTGTTTGTCATCTGAATTCACGTTGTTTAAAAATAGAAACACAGGGAGAGTAATATTAACTCGCTCTTACCGTTTGTTGTTCAATAAGCACCAGCTGCTTCTTAGAAGTTGGACAAGACAATTCTTATTGCAATAACGGCTTTCACTGCATACTCGTACAACAGCGTAGATATTATACTCTATACATCTGAATAACACTTTTGAATAAGTCATTGTTAGTAATCATTCTATATTCCATCTTTGTTGACTTATCCGTTCATAATTTGTGACAAAGGCCAATCGTATATAATGTAAATCAATGGAAATCAGCATAAATCATTAAAATCCGTGTTACTAAAAATTTGTTTTTCATTCAAATCGTCAAATTTCGACGAATGCGTGTTCTAGTTAATAATTTGGTTTAATAATACCTGATTCCGATTTCGAATGTGCAAATATAGCTTGTTGATATTCATAGGTAATTAATGATTAACCATTTGCAAAACCAATATTCAATTCCTTTTCACATAATGTATTTAATGTGATCCGAAATACAGAATGGCAAGGTACAGAAAGACATACAGCATTACAGATTAAATTCATATCAGCTCTGTCATTACAAAATAAAGTTTGATTACAAATTACAGACATACAAATTTGATAAAATTAGAAAGTAATGTAAGCGACAATGCAAGAATGTGATATCGAAAATAATTCTTGAACATTACTAGCATGTTAAGGCGATTTGGGTGTCATAATAATTCATAAAAGTCAAAAATTTATTATATTTATATCCACATAAATTACAGAAACACATTCAATTTCATTATTTTTTTATTATGTTAGGTGATAGAAATTTGACAAAAATACTGCAAAATTCACAAATAAACAACAAATAATTTTACAAGTGTATTCGTGTTATCAATAACATCACATAGCACAACATTCTAGAAAAACCATTAATTTAAATTTTTAGAACTGAATTTCAACAAATTTAATAATTTTGATAGTAATAAGTAAAGTTAAAAAAAAAACAAGTTTTCATTTTTTATGCTATAGAGCATGGGATTGCTGTTATAAATATTTCAACACTTTCTGTTCATTCTTGTTTAAATTAAACACATGAATTAAATATTATTAATGACTGTTTATACTAAAATGGGCACTTTTGAAATGAACATTTGAAAAAACGTCACTGGCCCTGCCTGCGTATGTTTTAACAGGCAGACACGTCCAGTACAGTTGACAATGATTTAGAGAAAGTATTTCCTACAGTTGACAATGATTCAGAGAAAGTATTTCCTACAGTTGGCAATGATTTAGAGAAAGTATTTCCTACAGTTGGCTATGATTTAGAGAAAGTATTTCCATAGTTACCTTTAAATTATATGAGTTATGAAAAGAATACAAACATATTTTATCTTAATTTTTGTTTTTAGTGCATATAAGCGAAATAATAAAAACATTAAGTGTTGAGGCCCATGGTAACGTTAATTGAACTTATAGTGTAAGAATACCCAACCTACGTGCCAGTAGATCTCAAGCAAAACTTTCAAAAAAAGCTCATTTTACGGTGAACAGCTTACACCATTAAGACACCATGTTGAATTACAATGGTATCGACAATAATAATAAATTAATTAATCAACAGACTATGTAGCCCCTAAATTCTTAATTAATATTGAGAAAAATTAAAACAATTCACCCTAAAATATCATGTAGGCTTTTCACGGTAAAGTGATCACTTTTGAGGCCCCAGTTACTTTTTCCTTTTAGCCATTTTTTTTATCATGTGACCACATTTTTAAATAAATATTGACATGTAAATAATAAACACAGTATATTTATTCCATCGCACTCGGAATTTAACGTCTAAAGCCAAAGTAAAATATATTTATTGACTACTATTCCGAATGAAAGGGCTTTCAAAAGTACTCACTTTACTGTAAAAAGGCCTATAAATGTAATGATACACGAATTCTCTATTAATTAACATTATTATGTCCAAAATAAAAATAGATTAATAAATAATTATGTAAACTACAATTAGTTAATTTTTTAAGTTAGGAAAGTGTATATCTACATCTACAGATTTTCACGGAAGTAATTATACACGTAATCAAAAAATTTACTATTCAGCATTTCTAAAAATTCCGAGTACTCTACTATCAACAATGAACGTACGTTTACACATCATATTAAATTAGCGATTTGGCCCTTTCAAATGTATAAGATTGTTTCTCTGTTTGACTGGAAAATACGTTGCAAATCTATAAGGGATATTAAACTGTCAGAAAGAGATTTATTTTATTAAATACTGGCAAAATGTTGCTTAACGAAACGATTCTTTTGCAGGAAATTCTGAATTAGCTGATCTGGTATATGAACCTAGCTACAAAATAAAACTTATTTCGTGTCATATTGACGGCATAAAGAGGAAAACGTTCTACCATAAAATTAAATTGTCAAAACTAAATAGACTCGGTGAGGGCACCCATCGGGATAAGTACATTTTCTCTAATGTTAACATTCAGTTCATATTTGCAAAAATTCTGTAGCATATTTTCTAACCGCTCCAAATATAAATAGACTTTATTTTGGTTGGGTTAGCTTAAAAAAAGTTACATTAATGTATTATATGCAAAGCACTAATTTTGAAATTTTTACTTCTTGTTGCTAACAATTATATCTTTTACACAGAACATTTACAGGTGAATTTCATACAAATTGATATCTCATGATGTGATAAATGTCATTATTCACACTAAAGGCAGAACTTTTGATTGTTCTATCATTTGGAATAACAGTCAATAAATATATTTTATTTTAGTCATAGACGTTATCTTCCGAGTGTGGTGAAATATACATACTCTGTGTATTACCTACATTAATAATATTGATTTTGAAATGTTTAAAAAAAGTAAAAAATGGCTGAAAGAAAAAATAAATTAGTTCCTCAAAAGTGCTTACTTACTGTGAAAATATTTCAAAGATCCCCAAGTCTTCAGAGGAGCCAGAAAACTAACATATTTAAGCCTATCTGCATCTCTAAATGGGGCAGATGTGCTGCAGTCATTAGACTAACCCCCTCCCACCTAGTCGAACTGGATTCGATTCCGGGTGGGGTCACTCCCTGATTTTCGCCTGTGGGGATTCGTGACGGACTATGCCGCTGGTCATCGGGTTTTATCGGGGATCTCCCGTTTCACCCACCCTTTCATTCCGGTGCTGCTCCATACTCAGCTCACTCAATACGTCGATGTTTAGAGCCGCCAAAACCTCTTTACTTACTCACTATCTCTTCACTTCTATAAATATGTGATTTCCGACAAATTTAGTCTTAAATAAACTACGTTATATGTGCATACATACAAAACACTTCGCAACATCTTGCTTCGCAAAAAAAAAATACTGATTATATATACACAAAGTAATGTCGTATTCAGTTGACTGTCCCAAAGCAGTGCATGCATTTTAATG
Organism: Clitarchus hookeri; assembly: GCA_002778355.1. Classification (NCBI taxonomy): domain Eukaryota; kingdom Metazoa; phylum Arthropoda; class Insecta; order Phasmatodea; family Phasmatidae; genus Clitarchus; species Clitarchus hookeri. Next base: position 23,783 of record NQII01009763.1, on the reverse strand, counting down.
CTCGAAACGTCATTTGAAGTCAGCAAAATTTGTCACAAAATCGAAATTGTTTTAGTAAGAAAGTTATTTTGCATCTATTTTAAACAAATATGTAAATTATAAAAATTAAAATTTTCAAAAAAAGATATATATATTTAACCTTTTCTGTCAAAACGACATTGATAAGGTTTTAACACAAGTATGAAACGTATTTGCCCATAAACTACGTGATATAACGATGAATAGCTTCCATTTATAGGAATAAAACAAATGCCAAAACCGAATTATTTTGATTCAGAATATGAGTCTTTTTCCTCATTCATTACTAGACTAAGAGTAGTACGAAAATGTATTTTTGGGCCAACAGCATCCCAGATAGTCGTGATGAGTAGCGTTGGCCAGTGGCTCATGCTCTGTCATTTCAGCAGAACTCCTGTTAAGTTGCAAAACACTTTTACTCATTCCACGTCAGCTTACTTGGCTGGTCATGATCTTGTACACTGAAGAGCCAAAAAAAAAAAACTGGTATGGGCGTGCGTATGCAAATAACAGAGATATGGAACCAATCAGAGTAACGCGATGTGGTCGGCAGCTAGATTGATTACTGCCTTTACAATGGCAGGTTATCAAGATTTAAGTGAGTTTGAACGTGGTGTTATAGTCGGCGCACGAGATATGGGTCGTAGCATCTCCGAGGTAGCGATAACATTGGATGTTTGTATACAACCATTTCACGAGTGTACCGTGAATATCGGGAATCCGGTAAAACATCACATCTTCGACATCGCTGCGGCCGGAAAAAGATTGTGAAATAACGGGACAAACGACGACTGACGAGAATCATAAACGTGACAGACGTGCAACCCTTTCTCAAATTGGCACACATTGCAATTGGTACAGTCCTGCAGGATTCATGGTGTGAATTGCCTCCTGCATACCTTTAGACATTAGTCGAGTCAATGCCACGTCGTGTTGCGGCACTTCTGCGTGATTAAGAAACGGGATTTGGTTTTTAGACAATTGTTGATGGAAAAGGGGGGGAGGGGGTACGCGATATTAGGCAGGTGCCACAGTTTTTTTGGCTCTTCAATTTATATTTGTGAGTGTACTATTCTTCAAGTTCAGCGACTGCCATCGTACATTTTATTAACATCCCTGAATCATCTATTTGATCAACTACTAATATGTTCCTTTGTTGAAAACCACGACTGCGTTATTATAATGTTTACTTTGTTAAATATAAATAAATGTTTTTTTTTTTTAAATTTTCAAAACACTATTTAATAACTTTTTAACACCACTTTTCGGCTTGTATGGTTTTGAGTTCAGTCAAATCGGTCGTTTAGAGTAAATTTCAGTCAGGTATCAACATTACAATCAACCTTGCCAGCAGTACTGAATTTTCTCACTCTAATGCTGAATATGGACGATTTTAAAGATTCCAGGGTGAAATTTCACCAAAACAAAATGAAGGGTTGATATTTTAGAGGTACCGATGATATAAATATCTTCAAAATATGGTATATTTGAAAATAATTTTGCCATTATGTAAGGAATTGCCCCCGGAATTATAATCATATTTAAAATATCAGTGCTTATGGTATTGCATAGTACTGAACACAAAATCCTTAAACGGGTGAAAAGCAATATTTTCTATATAATAATGGCATTACCAAGATTATCAGTATTAGAGAATATATATCAGCGGCAATAATTATATACTCATTGCAGATCTCCAGTTCATCGATCATGCCAACCTTGGAAGTCAAAACCATGGCATCGATATAGCAATATTTTCCAAAGTTCGAAATCGGCTGTCAATTGTTTTTTGTACAAAACATTATAGTTATATTAAAATATTGAACATATTTAGACAATAATTGTATATTTCATTTCGTTGTTCAAGACAACACTACTTCTGCCCAACTACTCGTCATGTGAAAGAGAATTCGGTTTATCAATACAACAGTAGTCCTTGACGTCACAGGTATACTGTTCAATGTATGGCAGAGGTGATCGGCAAGTACCAGGGTATGGAATGGTAAAACAATTTCTCTGGCCTTGGTAATAATTTTTTCGAGAGTAAAACTGATTTTTTTTTTTCGTTGTCATATTGGTAAACTAAATATCATTCCTTGAATTTATTTGGGTATGACAGTCAATGTTGTCTTTTATTAACCCTTTACACTCCTGTGTCAAACCAGGTTCCTCTAGCGTAGGAAAATGTATGTCTGTAACCACACAGATACTTGGTCATGCATTTAACTATAGAAGTGAAAAAGATAAAAGTAAAAAAAAAACGCACACTAAATGCAATAAGGGTATCCACAGTGGTGGTAAGTTCATTATACAGGATCGAGCTGTAAAATAACAAGGACGTAGGTCGCTATTCCTCCCAGCATGGAGGATAAGAAGGAGTAGTCGATTGTTATAAAGCCAGTAGCGGTGAAGGTCACTTCCCTGCTATGTACTTGGCTCACCAACATCCTCAGCTGATCCTTATCATCCGCACTCAGGTCTTTGGTCAGAAGCAACTCGTTGGCAATACGCACAGTGTCCAGACACTCAGCTTTTGCATCGCTACAAAACTGGATAATTAGCAGTGTTTTAGCAATGTTTACCGTTGCCCACCCTGCTGCCAATACAAGAGTTCCGTAGAACTTAAGTTCGAAAAATTTTTCCTCTCGCCATTCTGACACTATATAAATGCCGTAACACAAATATGATGTTATATGTACAAATGTGGTGAACATATCTATGAGATTTGCAAATCCATACATAATGTTAACGGCTAATATTACATCTGTGAGCCTGTTGTGACATAATGCCAGGGCGCGTATTTGAATGTCAGACCCACGCACTGAAGTTTTTAATTCTCCTGAACTCTCTTGGTCCACATTGTTCAGTTCTTGTCTGATGCCCATGTTATTATTCCCTTCATTGTTCATGTTTTTCTCTTCATTGTCTATTACTCTTGATATGACAATATTATCAAACATCTTTTCAAGTATATCGTTGAGAATTCTGAACTTTGACTCAATTATTTTGATCATGATTGATCGTTGGGAAAAGAATGTAATCTTAATTACTATGTTTATCATGTGTGCAAAAATTATTGCATAACTTACATCGCGATGTATGTAGATATAACCTTTGGTGAGTGCAAAAGCTGCGAATCCAAAAATCAGAATAAAGGTTTTGACAAAAGATAAATTAAATGTTTTCTTGCTATAGGTAACAACAATTTTAAGAAGAATGTTATCCACAGCTTCAATAGTTGACAACACTTCTTTGATGTACTTGTATTTCAATATGATGTTAATAATAATGGCAAGTGTAGCTAGAGAACTCAACAAGTTGTCTAAAACTGCAATAGCCAATACCCTCAAAATTTTCATTTTAGATAAATATTTTAATTTATCTATTGTGTAATTTGCGCACCCGTACACAGTAAAGGTTGCTAGCAGACCACTATATATTACTGCAGGAATAGATAACTTAATATCGCTTGTATCTTTTCCGTTGTCGGAGATCAGGCTGTAAGGAGCAAGGCCAGTAACTTTAGATAGATAAATTACAGGTCGCAATACTTTGTGGACACTTCCCTGCTCTCGAAGTTCTTGCACTTTAGTGGATGCCATCACTCTACAGTAGAAAACTGAAAAGCGAGACAAAAATGCCTTAATTATATGTTTTAACAAATGTTTGTTACAAAAATAATTTTAATTTGTGAAGTACTTCATATTGCCTTAAATTATCTATCTGACATAGATTTTTAACATGGGATCGCGATAGCAAAATTGTCAGAATACTCGCCTCCCAACTAAGCGAAACGGGTTCGATTTCCGGTTATTCGCTCCCGGATTTTTGCATGTGGGAATCTTCCCGGACGATGCAAGGGGTCGTCGGGTTTTCTCGGGGATCTCCCGTTTCCCCGTCCGGGCATTCCGGCGCTGCTCCATACTCATCTCTTTTCACCCTCATCGGCTCTCAAGACTTCGATGTTAAGAGTTGCCCATATTTCTTCACTCACTCTTTAATTGTGTATTCTTAACCTACCTGTGTGAGGAATGAGAGACGTAGCAGCGATTTATAGTTAATGTTATATATGAATTAATTAATAATTAAAGACGCTCATTTCTTTTAATTACACCTGCTAAACAGTTAAGCATATTTATACAAAAATCGTTTATATTCAACTGGTTATGAAATCAGAGGAACTGAATTAGATATTTTATTTCAACCTGTGTAGCTATCTTCACCTTATAGAATTTTTGTACCAAAAATTACACCACCTCTTGAGGAGGTGTAAATGCACTGGTGTAAATAAAAGCAAACGAAATTGATATAATGTTTGAAAATTTTCCTGTAGGCTGTCAGGTATTGGTTTCTGTTTTATTTTACTGTAATTTTACTTCATTTACCTAAAGTTAATAAATTATATATGAAATTTTGATAAATCCAATGATAATTTAAGTATTGACATTTTGTTTTTTTTTTTCCCGGAATATACTTTAAGAAATTATTGTTATTTTAGCTTCAGATTACTTTCAGACTTCTCAATTTTTTCCCTTCAAATTTCTGCATAGTCAATATAAAATAGTATCGTTAATATTGTTAGAAATATCTAAAAAATGTCATGACCTCGAAGATTGGAGGCTGTTGATATGAGTTAATATTGTAAAATATGTTGTAAAAGTAAAGTAATACAATTCTCATGCTCGCGTAAAAAACAAAAAATTCCGCCACTATAAATATTATGTTGATTGTCTGTAGCAAAACGTCTGTGAAAGTTGACAGAAAGGGAGTTACCTTTATCTCTGCCAGTTTACAGAACCGAGAGGGATTACTCGTGTAGTTGTCGAAGGAATGCTTACATTTTGTGAAAAGTCAAGTCCATCTTTTTCGAATGTTAGTCGAATTCTTCTCAAGAAAGTTAATATAGCCGGACACAAAACTTCATATTGCTGTAGGAGTTAAATTCACACCACACGGGTTTATAGAAGAAAAACGACTTCGTTACTCGTAAATGGGAGTAAAATATTTCCCTGCACTGTTTGCATTAAGAATGAAAACCGCATGAAAACTAAAAGTAAGATAATTTGCAAACATGAACATATGAAAGTTGACGCATTCTGCGTCCTTATATTTTATTCGTCAGAACACATGCTCTGGCGAAGCTCGCCGGCGGACGACCGTAATAACGATTAAGGGTTTTGTGGATGTGCCGGAAGAGTGACGCCAGGAGCCTCGCAGCTGCAAAGGCACGCTACATAGGTTTCTGCACGTGCAACTGTTCCTGCACATGCAGACGACATCCGGAGACAACGGAAGGCACCAGGGCGCGGACACAGCTGCATTTTGCAGGTGCCCAAGGGACACCGAGATCCGACTACCAGCAGCATCTGTCCCGGGCTTGTACCACAATAAACTATGAGAGCTTTTAGCGGACGTGCGTGCAGAACGGGACAATAAACTTCCAGGCCAGAACCAAGGGACAATGCCAGGCCGGCTGCGGACCACACGAGCAGCGGCCACGTGTTTTATGACCCAGGAGGACGACAAGCACCCCGGACCACGTGCAAAGATGGGGGAAGTTGAATATGGTGATGGACGCTACAAAACCACGTGAAGGGGGGAGCAACGGGCCAGTCAGTTGAGAGACGTTGAAGCAGTCAGTCGGGAGACCTGAAGCTAGGCGTCCANGCCAGTGCGATGAACGAGTCAGTCAGTCAGTCAGTCGCGGATCGAGCAGTCAGTCAGTCAGTCGGAGTCAGTCGAGGATCGAGAATGCTTCACGACGTCGACCTCAGTCGGAGGCCGTCAAGCTGGATGTGCGGCGGGAATAATCCGAGAAAAGCTAATCCGACTTCGTCGAACGAAGAGTGCTGAGTGGACCCGGGAGGAGGGGTTCCGAGAGCAGGCGTCGGGACGCCCCATCGCAAGCCAGGGGAATACAGCGCTGCAGTGTCAGATAAGTAGTTCTACACCAAGTGTGAAGAATCTACCCCTCCCCCTTCCTCCCCAAAATGCAAAGTCGCCGTGCCAAGTATCACGTAATCTACGTACAGAAAAGGGAGGGAGTTTGTCTCGTGAGTTCATGTACCAGTTAACCTGTTCATTCAACAATAAAACTCGATTATGTGAACTCACAAATAAAGTGTATGTTATTAGTAAATTGGACCTAGAGACAGCAGTGTCGACGTATTCCTACGCCCTATCACTGAGGGCTAGCATCAAGTCCTGGCGCATCACGCCGCAGAGCAGAATCAATAGCTACTTCCAAACTTCACCATTTGGCAGGTATCAATTTTTGGTTCCCAAATAAGGGGCACGTTGAAGTCTGTATAGATGGAAGCAAGTACAAGCTAAATTACCCGGGAGTAAGGGGACCGTGCCCCGACCAAGCAGCTAGCACATTTACGACTTCGAGGGGGTCATAAAATAAAATAAAAATAAAAATACAATTATCCCTCGTGGCGCCCAGTTACCGACAGTATAACCGAAAAAGGGAGTAAGGCAATAAACCGGACGAGGTACGGGCAGGCGCAGGCGGAGAAGAATAGGAACCCCCAGTGGGTTACTAAGTCACCAGGCGGTGAACGGTAACGAGCATGCCAGGCTAAACACAGATGTCAGGGAGGCTATGACAAAACATCCTGTAGTGTCCAGCAATATTACTTTAAGGAGTCCCAATTAACGAGGGAGCAATTAGCGAACGGAAGAGGAAACGTGGAGGAGAGGCCAGGCACGGGCAGAAGGACGTATTAGCGAAGAAAGGAAGATCTATTTCACTGGATGGTGAAAAAGGACGAGGTGTCAGGCAGACAGGTAATTACCGTGCCGACGAACGACGAGAAAAAAAACGAGGGAGAAATTAGCGAACGGGAGCGGAAACGTGGAGCGGATGCCAGTAGCGGGCAGGAGGACATATTAGCGAAGATAGGTCTCTTTCACTGGATGGTGATAAGAACGTAGGTTCAGGCAGACAGGTAATTACAGTGCAGACGAACGACGAGAAAAACGAAGCATAAATTAGCGAACGAGAGCGGAAACGTGGAGCGGATGCCAGTAGCGGGCAGGAGGGCGTATTAGCGAATATAGGTCTCATTCACTGGATGGTGAAAAGGACATGGGTTCAGGCGTACAGGTAAACTACCGCGCCGACAAACTACAGTAACCGAAGCGCCGGTGGAAGATAAAATAGGAAAAAGTAAGTACTAATTCCCTGGATGGGGAATAGTGACACTTTCTGAACAAATATACCAGTNGAAGATAAAATAGGAAAAAGTAAGTACTAATTCCCTGGATGGGGAATAGTGACACTTTCTGAACAAATATACCAGTTTTTCCGCCCGCCATAAGACCAATCGGAAGAAAGGAAGAGAAAGGGCAGGAAAATAGTTCACTGTAAGGTACAGCGACTGCGAGATAGGGGTAAAAGCAAGATGCCAAATAAACCCAGAAAGATCGCGCAGTCTGTGCCCGAAGATAAACAAACCCGGGAGTTCGCACGGGAGTTTAAACTGTGACTTCAGCGCTGCGAAACCTAGTGCGCACGGGAATACTCATGTGAAGCGGACGACGAGAAGTGTGACGCAACACGAACGTAGGATGAAGGAAGCAGAAGCTTTGCGCGAGCGGGGATAGACGTGGGAGACAACGACGCGAGAGGGAACGGCCGCGGAGAAAATGAAGAAGGAAGGAAGTGGACTGCATCGGCAGAGGGTCGAACCCAGCCAACTTCAGCGAGGCGAGGCTGTACCATGCAGACCC
>NQII01009762.1:30756-46657 GCA_002778355.1 Clitarchus hookeri | reverse complement strand
GCTTCTCTCATTGAATATACTAAATAATATGATAGATAGAAGGACGTCACCGTAAGCACACCTCCGTCATTTTAGAAATACAGTACTAGCCTGGCCTGAGACGAGGTATCTCTGCATTCGCTTCCGTTTGTTCGTGGTGCNCGTCATTTTAGAAATACAGTACTAGCCTGGCCTGAGACGAGGTATCTCTGCATTCGCTTCCGTTTGTTCGTGGTGCTATCGTGCAAAGTCATCCTTGCTCTTTACCAACAAAACGACGATTTGGTATGAGCCTCTTAACAAATACGGCGAGGTTTAGGCCTCCATTGCGTATTATTTCTTCACATGTAAAAACATACTTAACTGTTTTCAAACATACAAATTTATAAATATTAGTATTATGTTACAAACGTTATGAATAAATTACAAACATAAAATGATTTTAAAAAATGAAACTCGTTAGTTATTATTTGCAGAAGATCCACTCACTTCGTGAACAATGTATATCACCTATTACACACGTCATTATGCGATTGTCTGGGTTAACACGTGCATGTGTGCATACATCTATGTCTATGAGGTTGGTAACTCAGTTTTGGCGGGCATGTGCAGCTATATGGTGCACTAGATTTCGGATATTGAACAGCGTGTTTTCTTGTTTTCTCCGATGTTCGATTAAGCCCGGACTAACCATTATGTAGATTTTATTTATGATCTCACTGAAAATTAAAATAACCAGCGTTGTAGGTTATCTCGATTTGTCCAAGCAGATCGTTTACAACTTAATGTTACAAAGTTTCATGAAAACATAGAGTCGTAAACCTCATTTACTCAATGAAGAAGGGTGATATTACCAACCGCGTATTCAGAGGTGTAAGATTTCCGTTATGCAGATCACTATTCTTCGATTTGGTACTTCATCTCAGGAAACTTCTGAAATTTTTTATTTAAAGCATTTCAAAACTGTGTTTTTTGGTAGAAGTGATACATAAGTTTTCGTCTTATATTTCCGTAAGGAATGACCAACCGTAGTTGTCAGTGTTGTTCACAAGCACCCTGTATATAAACAGCAGTCTATAAAGCAATGTTAAAACCTATCGGAGAAGAAGCTCGATTTGTTCATTGCCAGAAAGAGTAGAAAGTGTTTGTCTGGAAGGCGGACACACGTGTTCAGAAGCAGGCCTGGTGCGCCCTATCAAAGCAATTGTATTCATGACACGTGGACGAGGTATAATAAACATGCACATCTCTCTCTCTCTTTCTCTCCAAAGTGAATTTTTTTTTCTCTATATTCACAATAAATCCTTTTGAATGAATTTTCCAGTTTCCAATCAAGTTGGTGATCGTTAGCCCTATTGTCAGTAGGCATGCTCGGTCAATTTTAACTGTTGTACGCACTTTGTGTCTAAATTGTATGGCGTCATTTCTGCTTAAATATTTTCTCAAATCTCTGAAAAAAAAATCGACGCTTTGGGTACAATAGCGACTGAACGCACTTAAAATTATTCCATTTAAAACTCCATCAATACAAAAACGCTAGTAAAAAGAAAATTTTATATTCAGAATGTAACGAGATTTAGTGTAGATATTTACTAACAAAAATACAAAAAAAAAACTCTTTATGTCTTCTTAAGTGCAAGTAATGGTATGATTGCAAATTTCATCACATAAGCCTAAATATAATTATTAAAAATATTCCTATTATTTTGTGTTATAACCTATTAACATAATAAACTTTCTTCTTCCACTAGACTGGAAATTAACTAAATATGTCTACCTGTTTAATATTTGGTTGTAAAGCTGGATTAACACAACATTGTATTACACAATTACATTAATTAAATGTGGCAACAGAATCTAAAATCTCCTTTTGATAACAGCTTTATTTATTTCGCTCTTCTTAAGCGGGCTTGATATCCATACAAACAAAAAACAGTTAGAAACTTTTGGATTACAATAGTTCTCTCTGTACTTGAGATTTCGCCGCGTATAAACATTTATGTCAGAAAGTAAATTCAATCGTGATCAGATTCTTAAGAAGATTTTCGTCTAATAAACTGACACTTTAAAATGTTGCTCCATGTTTTGTGAAGGAATGTATGAGAAATTCAAAGTCACATCCCCAATAGTTGAAATAATAATATTTAATGAAACTAATTTATAATTTATTTTCTGTATCCAAGGAAATTTGCCAAAAATTTAATATTTTCGAGCACCATAAATACTATTATAAAACAGGGTAAGACAATGGTAGGACCTTCGTAAAGTTCCTTTAAACAGTGTAATTAGTATACCTACTTTTGCGAAAGCAGGTGCTTGTAATGACTCAATGGATTAGTGTATTACAGTGTGCCCTTTCTTGTGTTCAATTTGCAGTCGCAGTGCAATACCAATTATTTACTAGTGCGCTCTCTTGGTGCACAACATGTCGACATGTCTTCATCATTCACCAATGCAACTCACCCAGGCTCACGCCTAGCACATGTCTCTTTGGACGTTTAAAGTACAGTGAGCGCTATTCGTTTTTTACTCGCGTATAGTTCAGAGCAAAGTTCTGCGTAGGGTGTGTTGCCTAATTGTCAGGCCATTCGCCTTCTGTATTGAAATTTTCACATAGATTTCTCAAAAACTGTTCACCTGAAAGTGTTCCGACAAAACTACATTTTCTCTTAATTTATAAGTGCTTATTATATATTTGTGCAAACAAATCGTTTACAGCTTAATGTTACAAAGTTTCATGCAAACGTTGGGTGGCAACCTCCATTTACTTAACGAAGGGGAATTATTTTACCATCCGCATTTTCAGAGGTGCAACATCGCCGTTATACAAATTACCTTTCATAGATCTGTTATTTAATTTCAAATACTTTCTGGTGTTTTTAACTATAAATTCTTAAAAACTCGTTTTTTGGGGGTCAGTATATCTCCTTTAATAATTTCATGCTTGAAAAGCCGTACATACGTTTTCGACTTACATTTTCGTAAGGAATAACCTGCTATTGCAGTTTGTCAGTGTTGTTAAAAACAACATACATACACACAGGGGTAGGGGTGAAATTCAACCGTCAAACGGAAAATATATAGGACACTTTCTACGTAACTTGAATATTAAGGGAGACATAATATTGTAAGTCCTCGAAAACTAAATTTGGAACTGTATTTTTGCAAAATATCCGAAACGAAGTGGAAGAGAATTACAATTCTCCCAACATTGTTTAATGTTACCGGGATCTTCAAGCTAAGAGCAAACTCCCATTGATACCGCCCCTCAGAATGATAATAACAGCGGTGGCCACCATCTTTTTTGTAGGCAATTTTTAACCGTCAGGAATTATGAACATTTGATGCTGGTTTGTTGAGCAATATGACCTAATTAATAAAAACGATGCTCCTGTTGCAACTGCCGAGGAATCGCCGTTGTCTTGTAAAACGCACACAGACTCAGGTTCGCAGGCGATACCAGTGCTTCCTGCAGGGAATCATGCACACTCGCCAGAAACTAACACGCAGCTTCAGTGCCGTCAACTTACTAAAACGTATTAATGCATGGTATATGCTGTTTACAATTAATGTCAAAAAACATACTTCCACTATCATTTGTGCAGTGAACACTGCAGCGTACTATACGTCCAAGTACGTAAAGTCTGTTCATGATAAAGTGAGCACTTTTGAAATCAACTTTGGAAAAAAGTCACTGCTCCTACATTCTAAGCCTAAATCAGTGATATTAATCAGTGAAATAACAGTCATTGTAAGTCAGCCGATAAGCTACTGCCGACTGGCGAATCAAGCAAATGAACTGGGGACAAGTGACTTATAGCAGTAGAATTCTCGACATTCAGTGAGAACTACACATAAATCAGTGAAATTTAGTCTCCACGTCAATTAGTTATCAGCTACTGATTATTAGTAGCTCTATTTTCACCTATTAGGCTCATTTATTACTGTTTCGCGTTTAGAGTGTACGTGCAAATATTTTAACTGGTGCACAGAGTGACGTCCGCCCTTTGAAGTTGGTAACGATGAAGGGAAAGTTCTACAGTTTCTTGATAACAAAGTTGACACTGTCCTTCGAATTTTTTAATTTCAACATCATCATACCAAGTGTTCTCTTCATTGCACCCTCAGTAATGAACGCTGTTGCTGGTGTTGAGGTTATGTTACAACAAAATGAGAACCGCTGAACCGATTTAGTTGAAACAAACTTTATTGTCATTCATGCATTATACACAAGCTCTATATGAACAAGAACATGAAGATTTCCAATTGTACCAATTAGCTTCCTATAAATCCATATTTCATTACCAAGCTCGAACTTCATCTTCTTACGGGAAAACAGAACAGGCTATGTATGAATACTAATTACAGCAGTCTGATATGCATGGAACACTCAACATTTCAGCCAAACTCGTAAACATCGAATTACCAGCATTATGACGCTTACGGAAAAAACAGAACACCAAAAGTTCACTTCCCGCTTTACCTTATAACCTACTTATCTCATTTACATCGTGATTCAAATACAATTATTTCAANTCTCATTTACATCGTGATTCAAATACAATTATTTCAACAGTTTCTTGAGTTGCTTCAGTTCAACAAGTTGAACGTCGAATAAAAATTGTAAAGTAAGCATTTGTTATAACTTAAATTATTTCTTTCGCTTCCTGTTTTTTAATGCATTGAAGGGTAAAAATGAGCAGATTTGTAAAATATTTATTTTTGTAATGGTTTTCACAGTTTCACGTGACCAACGCATTAATAAAGAGATGAGGCTCATGGCAATGTTGATTTTACGCAAGGCGGAAAAATGCACAAGGTGCACACAATTATATCATAAACAGTGGTTTCGAAAGTGCTCAGTTTTCCGTGAACCACCTGTAGTATTGCCTACGTGCTAGGCAATGTATCGCTGGAGTAGAAGTCACGGAGTAATTCATATTACAACGGTGAAAAAGCAGTTTATTTCGCGAACTCCACCTGCACACGCCAGCAAAATGGCATCACTGAACAACAACATATCGGAAAGCCTTCACAAATCAGCTCCTGGTAACTTACTTGCCAGCAGGTTGATCAGCCAATAGGGAAGGTTTCGCGGTTTCGCAGCAAACAATGGCAAATCGGAGAGAATCCCCGTTCTCAAATGTTCCCACAGCCAATCAGCGAATGGGTGCGCCAACATCAAAAGAACCGCCATGCCATTTTGTCTCTGTGGTGTAGTTTCGTGTACGTTTTATACGGAAACGGTGACTCCTGGGAAGTTGTAATAACAGCATCGTTTTTGTTAATTAGGTCGCACCTTTCAATAAACCAGCATCAAATGCTCGTTATTGCTGCTGGTAAAAACACTTACCTGAAAAAAGAGGGTGGTCACCCTTGTTATTTTCATTACCAGGTGAGGTATACATGAGAGTATGATGTTAAGTTGATGATCCTGACAACATAAAACAATAATAGCAGAGTTGAAGTTTAATTTAATTTCGATTCCGGTATTTTACCACAATACATTTTCTAATTTCTATTGTCAAGCGCTTACATTTCCTTTAACATTTATTTTTATTATAAAGTGCCAAATATATTTCCCACTTGATTTTGCATACGTAATCCACTCACGAAGTAGGTTTAATTGCGTCCCACACTTTGTGTGTGTGTGTATATGTGAGTGTTACGGGCATTCGATATATCTGCTTTTTAATATTGGCTACTCATTTCTTTGTAAATAAAAACTTGTATTTTGTTAGGCAGACCTTTCTTTGTGTTCACTAACAGGATAAAGAACGAAGGATAGCTTCTGGAATGGAAGAGAAATGAAGTATTTCTGCGGACAAGTATCGAAGCCAGCTGAAGTAATTCCTTCATCGGAATATGTTTTCCTTCCAGAGGCTTGCGTGTGTTGTGGAGGCTGGCTCGGGCGGGCTCGCCAAGTGCGGTGTAGCTGGGTGGGCAAGCCATTCTCTCACCGGCGCGGAGGTGCGAGGAGGCCCCGGCAACATGGCGACGTGCGCTCCCGCAGGTCACCGGGGCGGCCAGCACGCCCGGAGGGGCGCCTCCTCCATCACCATCTATAGTGTTGTGACCCCGGCCTACGTCGCTTCCCCCACTCGCTCTATACTTCTGCATTACACTCCGGCTCACAACTACTGTCCACTCACCAGCACTTCGCACTTTTCTCAAGTCATGCCAATCTTCTACTTACAGGATATTTCTCCGCCTCAAGCTAAGTAAGGCTAACAGAGTCTAGAAAATTGCACCAATGGAAAAACGCACCGCATTTGTGCGCATTCAGTTTAATAATATTTTGCAGGAGAACTATATCTTACTAGGGGTTACCATCACACTTTTTTCTCTCTGTTTTTAATCAATCTATTATAACTGATAAATAAAACTTATGTAAAAGTTTAGTTTAACCAAACATAAGATACTGTTACAATTTCTCAAATGTCAGTGAGCTAAACCAGGTTCGTTAAAGTATGGTGTCTTACATACATAAAATATTTAGTTAGAATTTTTTAATTTATTTAAAATAGTTACAAAGAAAATACTCTCGTCTCAATAGCTCTCAATAAATTGATGTATCTTGTTATTTACAATTAAAAAATTCACTCAGTACAGTTTACATTTACCTCAAAGAAATTAATCTAATTAAATAACTAAACTCAGTCAAAACAGACAGTTAATTTATAAATTATATGTCAATACTTGACAGTTCCAATATTTACAATAAAGTCCGTATCACGTGTTCATACAGTCCCACCTCATTTTAGTCCAGATTCCATCAGTCTACAATGTTCTAGAGTCACTGGTCAGGTTTCACGCGCTCTCGCCCGTTCACGCCACAAACAAACACCTCGTCCGCCGTCATCTCGCAATCTCCCGTCGTCGTCCGTCCTTTTCACCGATGTGCCTCGCCGCACTCGACTTCGCCCCGATCACCGCACTTAGCAAAATACTTCTACCAACACACTGCCGACCCTGGGGCTGCTGCAATATTTATCGGGTTGTAGGCCATCGCCCGGAAATTTCTCTAAATGCCGCGTTGCACCGAGGGAGCTGGTTCCCAGAATATTCTTGCGCACCCTCCAAAGTGATCGGCTTCTTCAGCATGGGGTGGAGGGTCTGTGACGCCAAATCGGGTCAGCTGTAAATCATTCCTGGCCGCCCGGCGACGGGATCGCGAGCGGGTCTGCCTGGGGGAGTGGGGTCGAGGTGGGTCTTCCCCCACAGAGCCGAGTACGCGCATAGTGCTGGCACCCCGGGTGGTAATTGGCGCGTAACAGTACTTTAATGTAAACATAAGCATAAAACGCTTGTGATACATGGAATGTTTAAGAATCAACCGAACACGTCATACATTGTGTGAAAAGCGCGAAGGAACCGTGAATGTCTATACACAACATTCCTTATAGCAGAGCTTGGCACAGGGAAAATTTCCGTAGCAAGGTGAGCTGCTCTTCCAAAGGAGTCGCTTCTAAGTTGGTGGCNAACCGTGAATGTCTATACACAACATTCCTTATAGCAGAGCTTGGCACAGGGAAAATTTCCGTAGCAAGGTGAGCTGCTCTTCCAAAGGAGTCGCTTCTAAGTTGGTGGCAAATGGATAGATTACATTTAATATTTCGTTTTTACTCAAATAAGTACGCTATACACTTGCCCGTGCCAAAGTATTAACTGTTAACTTTACTTTATAACTATAATTGCAGCCTCAGAGTAAACATTACGAATACAATTTTGTTTCGCATTGAACTTTCGTAAACACGACAATTGTTGGTGAAAAAAAGTTAAGAATTTTTGGAACGAAATAAATAAAGCTGTTATAAAACGGAGATTTTTTATTTTTTTTCACACTTGATTAATGCTCTGGTGTAATATAATGTGCTTTATCCAGATTTACGACCGAATATTAAACTGTGAACATATGTCATTAATTTGCCTCTGGTAGAAGAAGAGAACGTATTATTTAGATAGGTTCTAACACNATTAAACTGTGAACATATGTCATTAATTTGCCTCTGGTAGAAGAAGAGAACGTATTATTTAGATAGGTTCTAACACAATAAATATAGGAATAATTTGAATAATTATATTTATGTAATGAAATTTTCATATATACAAATTGTTTGGATGCGAAATGAATAAAATTCCTCGCACATGCAACATCAGTGCTACCTTGTAGTTGCCAACCTACCCACACTGAGTTTCCCAACCTGAATAGAGTAAACCTTATTGTTACTACCCCACTAGTAAAGTTCCTGTACCTCAGTGGTTACATGTTTCCTGTAGAGAGGATTATGACGGAGTTTATAACACTTCCTTCTCTCTCGTCTTAGTTATAGTGATAGGGGATGTTCGCGGTAAACTGGGTACTTCTGAAACCCCTGCTTAAGAACTGATTGTATGCACATTGCGTTTTTTTTCTACCATATGTCAAATTAAAATTGCTAAAGGCCTGATCACTTTATTTGTACGTCGGTCAAATGAAACTCTGAATTTTTTATAAAACTAAATATTTTACATATCTCCTAACTCTTGCACATACGTGCATTTGAGCAATTCAACTTTAAGACATGGAACTGCTTTCCCTCCGTCGTTACCAATTTGACTAGACGCATGCCAGTCACTGTGCTAGTTAGAACGTGTGCGTGTGGGGGACAGCAACAATTTTCAAANCCAATTTGACTAGACGCATGCCAGTCACTGTGCTAGTTAGAACGTGTGCGTGTGGGGGACAGCAACAATTTTCAAAGGTTGATTTCAAAAGTGCTAATTCAACAATGAACAGCATGTAGCCGTAGGAAGACTCAGAGAGAGGGCCATGACCTTAGTAACGGCCGTGGCTGCCCGATCCCCTTCTGCCTCGATGACCACCGCCTTCCGAGTACTGCTATTCCTTGTAGGCTCAGCCTTGAGGCCGGAATATAATATCTTCGACAAGTACGGTCACACGACAATCAAAACCAAGCAGCCAGTCAAATACAAGACGCTTTTGACGTCTGCGCGACGAAAACTGTCGTACGACCAGCAGTTTTGAATCAGAAACTATTTCAATTTTCGCTGTGTCATGCAGCACGACAAATAGGATGTGCAGCGATGAAAAACTTCATAGCTCGGGGGGGCCGCGGTGGCTGAGTGGTTAGACTGTTCGCCTCCCACCAAGGCGAACCGGGTTCAAATACCCGGCTGGGTCACTCCCAGATTTTCGCAAGTGGGAATCGTGCCGGACGATGCATCTGGTCGGCGGGTTTTCACGGGGATCTCCCGTTTCCACCACCCTTGCATTCCTGCTCTGCTCCACCCTCACCTCATTTCACGCTCATCGGCTCTGAAGACCTCGTTGTTAAGAGCCTCTCAACTCAACTAAACTTAACAGTTCAACTAACTCTCCCTGCAGCGGGAAATTCGCATCTTACGTGAGAAAAACTAATTTCCCATGTATTGGATTAAACTTGTAAAATGAAAATTTATATCTCGTCGTGCTTTAACGTAATATCTTCACTCTTTGTCAGTATCACGTGCTCCAAATTCTCCTTCTGTCCACCGCCTTTGAAACTACTTTTCTCTACAGACAGTGTGTATTTTCATCTAATAGGCTCTAAATCTTAATCAGTGAGCATCTATTTGTTTAAATCAATTAACAGCACCCGACTTATACAGCAGCCACTTCAGTCAAGTTAACTGGCGAATTAGTGAAAAAAAATGCCAGTTTTGCTTTGCTTATTGATTCAGTGATATTTTCCACTGATTCATCAACCATTTCATTAATTGTTTTTCAGTGATGTTTTTTGACCGATGTATCAGTTAAACAACGCATGTATTCCAGCGACTCTCAGTCCCTCACGTGAGTGAAATACTACCCTTACAACACATTTTTCATATTGAAATTTACGGAGGAGTGGGATGTATAAATGAACCACACAGAAGTATCACCAATAGAGAAATTAAATTCCAATTGTAAAGTTTAATATGAAACAGCGCGTCAAACGCGTCCATTACGAACCGCCACTGATAAATAGTGTTGTCAGTCACTTCAACACGAAAAAAAATGCTGAATGACGTGTGTTTAAGCCGACTCCCCGTTTCGAACTGCCGCCGCTTCGCTGACACTAGCACCTCCACTCACACTTACAGTCAGCTGCCCTGCCGCGACAACTGAATTTGTTCTTCATTGTTTATTGTAATGACGACCTGAGATTGAAGCAGTATCCAACTGAAATGTGAAACCACTACTATATGAGACTGTGTTCTTTCTTTTTTATTTTCAATTTTTTTTTGTTCACGAGTAAGGAAAAATTCCCCATATTTGTGCAGTTAACAGAAAATCCCTAAATCCCCTTTTGAGTGCAAAATCCCTGCGCCGAGGAACTAATCCCTACAACTGACAACACTGTTAAGAACCAGCTCCTCGTTGTTGTGTAGGGCGACAGGGACAGATGGCACACCAGTTGGACTCAGGGCAAGGTTACTTCTAGCACAGGTTGGGAAGATCAATGCTTAAAGTTTGGCAAAGGGAAAACTTTCGCCACTAGGTAAGAGCTAGTGTCGGTAAGGTACCAAATTTTCTCTACTTTTTCACGTCAAAACAGGATAATAGCAATTATAAATCAAATATAAAATATTTTCGTAACTAAGTTAAAATCTTTCATTTGTATTATTCATGTAGCTTAAAATTTTAATTAAAAGTTACCTTTTGGAACACTGCGCACCTAGCGACGGAAATTATCCCTATGCCAAACTCATCCATAATAAATCTCGCTTTGTTGTTAACTTGAGTAGAATGAACCTTATTCAGGCTCAAGAGGTTTCGTATTGCGCATGCGCACAGAGGAGGGCGAGCAGAGAACGCGTAATGCGCGCCGTGACTCTTTCATTCCTTAATTCTTACTGTTCACCAGTTGTTCGTGTTTTTTGTCTCCCATTGTATGATTATGGTAACTGAGCTTACTTTTCTTACAAATGTATCTTTCACAAAAGCATTTTTTCAGTAACAGGCTATATTGTAGAAAGCTACGTGTAAGTGATGTGCGGTATTCCAGAACAGCCGCCGTATTCACCGGTGTCAATTTAAGAGAGTGCGCCATTTAATCTACCTATTTAAGAGAGATCTCTCTACATGTGGTACGTATGAGGTGGCTCTACTGTTAATGTACGTAAGACGGCACACTAACTCAACTGGAAGCCGCAATTGTGCTGGTAAAATTATATCGATGAATGAAGTCGTGATTAAGAATATAGCTAAGACTGTGCGATTAATCTACAGATCGAATTTCTGTCCAAACTGCCTCTAAAACTCATGGAAAAAGTGTCCTATAAATTTCATTGATTCCAGGTACATAGAAGATACATTGATGAAAAATGCCGCAAGTGCTGCAAAGGAAGAAAAATATATGCAGAGAGAAACATAAAGACTTAAAATAAGGCGAGTGTGTTGAATGGTTCGGGCTCTACTCCAACACAATATTTTTACCAGAATGAATTAAGTTTAGCAAATCTTTAGGATTGCTCCACGAAATATAATTATAAAGAAAAATGTGTGATTTGTTGCAGACTAAAATAACATACAACGTGAAAATGTATCCGCTTAATATGCCATGTACTCGTAGTTATTGATTTTGTTAAAGGTCATGAGGTGATACAGAATGTGAATTCAAAACAAATTCATTGAAAAAATATATATATATATATTTGAGTTTAGACGAAAGGTCTTACTTACATTTTGCTGGAAACAAAACTTAGTTATCTTTATCTACTGACCATAGGACTGTATTTTGCTTCATAAAGACAATTGATATAAAAATAACATGTGTAAATTGTCTTCTTCCCCTTGTGATAATTATTAGTATTAAATTTCATAGTACTATCTCTCCTATCCTAATAGGAGTGATGGTATACAGTAGGTGCTTGGAAGTTGCCTCTATATGAACGTAAATATGTTGTTATTCTCTAGTGAGAGAGAGAGAGAGAGAGAGAGAGAGAGTGAATGAGTGCATGTGTGTGTGTGTGTGTGTGGTAGTTCTAGGTATCCTTATTACCTAATATTTTAAAGATGTCACTTTATTGCTACTTGTTTGTAATGGATTTTCTTTGAATTGTGTGTCATTTTCCCTTGCTTTACCTTATCTAGACACACAACGTAAGGCGGGTCACTTGTAAGATAAAGGCTTCAATATTTTTTTATAAAATTAATTGCATGGAAGGTACTTGCTGTCAAAATTAATAAAATAAATTTTATTTTAAATCCATACAAAATTTGTGGAATTTTTTAAGCGTGAACCTCCGCCATAAACATTTGATAACATTGCGCGTTTACAATGAGAACGCTGTACTCACTATTCTCGTTCTATTTACTAGTCGAATATCCAATTCAGTTTGAGTTAAACATATTCAACAACAAATTAACAGCAATGGTTTCACCATATAAAAATATTTCAATTTGGAAATAAATGCGTATTGGGCATAACACTCCCTTTAAAAAATTCAAAAGCTAACCTAATTTATATAAGGTTCAGTTCCTATACTTCATAATTTATTCACAGAGGTTCCATTTACGAGATTATCGCTGTTTATATATATAGGCCATTCTAAAACGCCATGAAGCGAACTAGTTTTACATTGAATTTCTGCGACCGTAATTATCAATCAACGTTGGAAAGTTGCATTTAACAATCTACAATTAACAATGCAAATTACAAATTGCAATTAATAACACTCATAAATCTGACAAATTTTCTTATTTATTTTTTATAAGAATAATTCAACAGAAAATATTTGCACCTAATATGTTGAATACATTTAAGGCATTGTTATCTCTGTAATAAATGCTGAAAGTGTATTCCCAACCTTGCATTCCGTTGGGGGTCGCGGTAGTAGACTTAAAATCGTTTCTCCTGCAGAGTTTCTTGAGCTGGCAGTTTGCCAAAGAGTCGTTTAATCTACAGGCACTAGACCTAAAATCGTTTCGCCCAAACTTAACTTCAGCGAAAGGCGTTTATCCTACAGTCATTTGACTGAAGGCATGTCTTAACATGATGTATAATGTATCTGGTCGTTTGTTGGTGTTCCCTGTAGTCAATACCCTTAAACATCAAGGAACGTATAGTATTAACTCTTTCCTTCAGGTAGCCCCACAGAGGAAACTCCACTGGCACATCTCGGTAGCTACTACAATTTTTTGGAAACTATCCGGCTGTCAAGGATACTTTGTACCAGCGCCATGAACTCATTCTGATGTGGACCGTCCTTTCAAAAGTACCGTCGACGTAGCTCTCTATCATCCAGTTGCTCGAAAATCTCCTGAAGGTTCTTTGGTTCTTTGCGTTGTTCNCTGATGTGGACCGTCCTTTCAAAAGTACCGTCGACGTAGCTCTCTATCATCCAGTTGCTCGAAAATCTCCTGAAGGTCCTTTGGTTCTTTGCGTTGTTANACTCCACTGGCACATCTCGGTAGCTACTACAATTTTTTGGAAACTATCCGGCTGTCAAGGATACTTTGTACCAGCGCCATGAACTCATTCTGATGTGGACCGTCCTTTCAAAAGTACCGTCGACGTAGCTCTCTATCATCCAGTTGCTCGAAAATCTCCTGAAGGTTCTTTGGTTCTTTGCGTTGTTAACAGTTCCATCTAAAATAAACTGCACCTATCTACTTTATCTGCGGTCATTGTACACCAAACCCCGCCATTCTCTGGGCACACAGGTGCCTCAGAATGGCGTGTGATATTTGTGCATGTGCTGTGTGAGTTCCCGTAGCCAGACAGATGGAACCATGTCTCGTACGTGAACCACGCGACGGACAGCAGACCAGGATTTTGAACAACGAATGCCTGAGCTCAGCGGCAAGAGTAAACTCCTTTGTCCTTATCTGTCCCCTGCAGAGAACAGCGACCACAAACAACCTTCGCCCTTTGCTGGCTTTAGGTTGGCTTTCTTCATGACTCTGGCATACTGAGTACGAGTCTTCTGTCTTCTGAGACAGACGTCGGAAAGTTTTGCATGGTGACTGCTCCAGCCGTGCCTGGGGCAAATGTGCTCCGTGCAGATGAGCAATGCTTGTCGCTCTCACTCACGTGAGAGAGAGTTGTTTACTACTCGCCTGTCGACGCCATTACTGAGTTCCTCTAGGAAGGACTGCAGAACACCGAAGTGTCTCTGGTCTGCTCAACGTACCTGTGNTCGACGCCATTACTGAGTTCCTCTAGGAAGGACTGCAGAACACCGAAGTGTCTCTGGTCTGCTCAACGTACCTGTGGTTGCGTTCGCAAACCAGTAATCGTTCTCGAGGAACACCAGTCAGAGTAGCGTGCGCTGAATCTTCGCAGTGGCGCAGACCAGTGCGAGTCCATATCATCAGCACTAAGACTCGGCAATGTTCCAAGCGANTCGACGCCATTACTGAGTTCCTCTAGGAAGGACTGCAGAACACCGAAGTGTCTCTGGTCTGCTCAACGTACCTGTGATCGTGTTCGCAAACCAGTAATCGTTCACGAGGAACACCTGTCAGAGTAGCGTGGGCTGAATCTTCGCAGTGGCGCAGACCAGTGCGAGTCCATATCATCAGCACTAAGACTCGGCAATGTTCCAAGCGACATGATAACAATACTAAGGCTTTCTTCGGAGCTGCTAGCAGCTTTGTTTAACATGTTGAGAAATATTCCAGTTCCGGTAATCTAGTAATGTAAACTGTGAATGTACTTTTCATAGTACCCCACATAACATGCTTTTTGGCCTCCGCCCTTTTAGGGCTTCTACAACCCTTATTATTTCAGATGGACAATGCGTGTCATATTTACAATTTCACAGTTTACGTGCCAAGTCTTGTAGGTTATATTTCAGTGTATTATAAGCTTTGTTCTGCGACTGTTAAAACAAGCGATCGGTGAAATGTGTGATCTCTCAGACTTCAAAACAGACAATTCGTTGGTGCTCGGTTAGCAGGAGCGTCTGTGACGAAAACAGCTGAATTGTTTAACGTTTCACGAGCGACAGTATCCACGGTAATGACAGCATACACAAAACATGGTAAAACATCATCGGCGAAGAGGAATAGTGGGCGAAACCCAAAGTTAATTGACAGAGACCGACGAACATTAAAAAGAATTGTGGCCAGACAACATAAAACTACCGCGGCAAAAGTGACAGCAGAACTCAACACTCACTTGAGTAATACTGTTTCGACAAAAACAGTACGGCGGGAGCTCCACAAAGCTAACATTCATGGAAGGGCTGCAATTGCGAAACCCTTTATAACGGAAGCCAACGCTAAGCTGCGAAAGAAGTGGTGCCACGATCATAAAACCTGGACACTTGATGATTGGAAGAATGTGGTATGGTCCGATGAATCATCGTTTACATTGTTTCCAACAAACAGCCGGGTTTATGTATGGAGAACTCCAAAAGAAGCCTACGATCCGGACTGCCTGCTTCCTACAGTCAAGCATGGGGGAGGTTTCGTTATGATTTGGGCGGCTATATCGTGTTATTCAGCTGGTTCTCTCCTTCACATCACTGGCCGGATTACTGCGAATGGATATCTCGACATCCTTAATGATGAAGTTCTTACTATGACTAGTATATTGCTGCCAAACACTGCCACATTCCAAGATGATAATGCGCCCTTCCAGACAGCCAAAAAGGTTCAATCTTGGTTTGAGGAGCATCAGAATATCATCAAACGTCTTCCCTGGTCAGACCTCAACGTAATTGAACCGTTATGGGGAGTTTTAGAGCAGAGAGAGAGGAGCAGATTTCCATCTCCAACATCATTGAAGCAATTAGCGGATGTTTTGGTACAAGAATGGGACAACATTCCGTTGGAAACTATTCTGACATTCTACGAATATATTCCGCGAAGAATTGCAGCTGTTCTAAAAGCAAATGGTGGCCGAACACCTTATTAATAAATAAATATTGTGTATATGTCAGGTGTTCA
>NQII01009762.1:6450-26582 GCA_002778355.1 Clitarchus hookeri | reverse complement strand
TTTATATATATATATATATATATATATATATATATATATAATCGTCCGTGACTGTCGCACAAATTTTTCCAGTGCCCTCTCCGCTGCGCGCCGCTGGTTTGTTGTGCCCTTCCATCTAGACCATTCATCCTTCGGGGTGTGTCCATGGCTACCATTGCGGAATAGCACCAGACAACCCTGCTACAGCCGCGATGCATGGGACCCTATTAACTACAATAAGCCCGACCTAAAGTGTCTGGGGCTTGCACTGAGACGCATTCATGCTCCTACCATCTCAGATACTAACACGCATGCTGGTGGGCTCGCAGAACTGTGCAGGGACTCTCGCTGATATAACGGGATTTGGAAGACTGCCAACAAATTCTTTTCTGCAAATAGTATTATCAGGTTATGTAAGTGAGTGCTTTTTGAGATCCTTGCTCAATCCACGTAACCTAGTTTTAATGCAAGTAGAATATATTCATGTTAGTCGGAATACTATATTCAAATAAAACGAAAAGTCTGTGGAAAATTCAACTGCCACTGTTGGTGTGGTGACTTTGGTGTTTGTACTGGTGAAGGGCGAGTGAATGGGCGCGTTCAGCAAGTGAAGCGCTGCCAGTTGCTGTTGCGAGCCACGCTGCAGTTTCTGCTTAGTCAATTGCTGCTAGCGATAGCGAGTTTTCTTAATAGAAACGTTTTCTTTTTCGGAGAAATTGAAATTTTTCAATGCATACAGAAGTTAATTTTGCTAATTTAGTAATACAAATTACAATCGCAAGAGTTGTTTACGACATAGAAATGTTGCCATATTTCGTGCGAATATTTAATTTACAACTGTATTGTGCGTAATTCCGTCAACAGCACAATACTCACGTGTGAAACCATCTTCGCATTTCATCTAACATCTATCGTCTGCTCGCACGGAAGGTGCGGCGAATTCAGCAACGTATTTTTTCCCGTGCTTCATTTCAGCGGGGCTGCTGAACGGAACAAAGCAGCGGCGCTTTGACCGCTGAACGCAGCCAGTCTTGTGGACACGAGGAGAAGACGACGGTCGTTCTAGCCTCATCTCTGGTCTGTGATTCGAACACGGGCTCCAGGCAAGCCTCTCGGCGCCAGCGAAGAAACCATTTGCAAACGAATCGCCGGCAGTTCGCTTCGCCTCCAGCTCTTCCTTTCAACGCGTGCAGAAAAGACATGGCGGGCAAAGACACTACTGCGTTCGAACGCGTGTATCAAACTCATTTACCTGAACACGCAAAAGAAAAAAAAATCAAGAAATAAATCAAAACGTTGGGAGAGCGAGAGTTCTAGAAAAATTGATCTCACGTGACTCGCTTTGAAGCTGATGTCGAAGCACTCATTAAATTTTCACGGTTCAGCGGGAATATTTTTTAGTCGGGAGGTCTACGCCACAAATCACTGTATTAATAAAAAATCCATTCGAGAGGGAGGCATTGGGGTATTTTTCCCTTCCTTCGTTTTATTCTCTGACTGCAATACTAGCGTCACCATTGGCGCGTCTTTTCACAGTGAATATGTTTTTACTCTTCTTCATAGCGACAAATTCGAAGTAGTTTCTCAGAGATTTATTGTAAGTCAACAAATATTTTGTTTGTCCTGCAGTTTTACAACTTTCATGCTCCCCATCAAAGTCGCTCAACGAGTACACTCTATAAGGCTGAAACAGTGGAGAATGCTCAAATTAAATAACTTCAATAGCCAAATATCAATTATTTAATAGTGATTTTTGTGATTTAACGTGAATTCTCATGCAGTTTTTCAAGTGAATTTGTTACCAGTTTGTAGCAGTTTATTCAATTAAAATTCACTTCACACTGTTTCACTGGTTCGAATCAATAAAAACTTTTGAGTGAACGTAGCAGAAATTTCATATGAGAAATTACTGGATAACTGATTGGTCCAACTACGAATCATGTATCTAGAGATTTTGAATATAAAAACTTACTAATAGGGGGAGATAATCATGCATTTGCCGGAGTATATGATATTTTTACAGATAAGTGAAACAATTCAAAACAAGGGCGCGCTATTTGCACTTTCATATAAATATATTTTTCAAAAAAATTGCTGTAAAAATTAAAAGGTACATCGAAAATTTATACAATGGCAAATCAACAGTCGCTATTACAGACTTTCAGTAAAACAAGCTGAACAAAGACCAGAAATATCGCAGGAGTACTTCAGCTGTGATTGGAAAATACATGTGTGTATGTGTATACATACACGGGATCTGTGGGCTAATCTAAACAATAAATTCTAGTAGCAAAATGTTCGGAAAATTTATGTAGTATTTTTTAATTTAAATAGAAGATAACAAAACCGCGTCGGGAGTCCGCAAATTGACGTACCTGCATGCAATACAAGTTGCATATCACAAAGGCGAACGGAATCATATCAGCTACGGTGGAAACGTATTTTCGCATGTAGACGATCGCGCCAATTCCGACGTAGCCTCTTGTCCTTCCTCTCATCAAGTCTTGATGCGACTACAATTTACCCACGTTACGCTCAATATTTTGTACAACACTCTACATGAGTTGAAAAACAAAATGTGAACGAGCATAGGCGTCACCGCCTGACTGTTGTGGCAGTTCTTCAGGCAAACCGCGAACCAGTGCTGAAGACACATGCACAAAACCAAAATCATCCTACTACATTTTCAAACAAACTTCAACTTTTACATAAAAATCTGGCAAGTTTATTAATCGATTTAGTACAGCACAGAGACGAGGGAAAGAAAACAAACCACTAACTTCGACAGTGACAGTTGAAACAAAGCAGCGCCTCATCAGTCAATAATTCCAAGGTAATTTCCGTAGAGCACCATTTAAATCAAACAATTTTTTTTGTAGTATGAATTAATATTGCTGACTTAAGAAATAAATATAATTACTACTGAAGCGACGTATGGAATAAACAGTATTGAATTGTAAATAATTTATGTGTTTATTTGGGGAGAAGTGTCCCTAAAATTTTAATTTTTNATGGAATAAACAGTATTGAATTGTAAATAATTTATGTGTTTATTTGGGGAGAAGTGTCCCTAAAATTTTAATTTTTTCGAAACTAGCCATTTATATTAAAAGTATTGGTTTTTGGCAAACTCCCTTCCCGCAAATATAGGTATCACCACAAGTACATTTAGCGTAGGGTAACCGTCACACATACAATAAAGGTTATTCTAACTTCGTAATTTCCTTTAGGACTCTGTCGAGACGGAGTAATATCAATAACTAAAATTTCACTTTTGATAATGTTGTATCACGATATTTCAAGTTCTTCGCTTANAGAGACGGAGTAATATCAATAACTAAAATTTCACTTTTGATAATGTTGTATCACGATATTTCAAGTTCTTCGCTTACATTATTAGTATCTCGGTATTAGATCAATGCGTAATAATAATTCACATGAAAGGAATTAAGATAAATTTAAATTCCGGCATTTTCTCCGTCAGTAAACTCATTCAGCAAACCTAGTGTTGGCATATTAACAACACTGTTGGCAAAAAGGAAATAATAGTGCATTTTTAATTCTTACACTGTTGAAAACGTTCACGGAGAGTTATTCGAAAATGTGCAGTTAGTGTACGAAAAACGCAGTCCGTAATGACGTGAAACGGAGCTGAGATCCGTAAATATAATTAGGAACGTGTCTCTACGCCCCGGCG
Source organism: Clitarchus hookeri (assembly GCA_002778355.1). Lineage (NCBI taxonomy): Eukaryota > Metazoa > Arthropoda > Insecta > Phasmatodea > Phasmatidae > Clitarchus > Clitarchus hookeri. Next base: position 22,906 of record NQII01009762.1, on the reverse strand, counting down.
TTACGAACCGCGCAAACCTCGCCATTAAAAGAAGTCTCCGTATTTCCTGTAGCTTTGGTTTCGGAAACGAACAATACCGAGGCCACGCAAAACTTTCTTCGCCACTGTTGCCAGGAAATCATCTCTTCTCCTGAATTCAGGATATTAACGCCACTTTGACATATTCCTTCAAACATCGGGCACCTGTAACTATTAGCAGTGCTTTAAACCCTAAAAAATTACTAGAAACTGGAATCGTTACGTACTTCACATTTATATAAATAACAGCGGTAACAACAAAGCCGTAGGAAAAATAGTTATAGTCGTGGGCTGCAAAAACTTTTTATTCGTGTTCAAATTACTTTTGAAATTTTGCTTAAAATAAAATACCTTAAACTAAAAAAAATTATACGTAATGAAACACCCGCAGAATGAAAATGAAAGAATATTTTCAGTAACTGAATATTTTTTTAACAGTTACTTCAGAACAACTGACTTGCACATTTATGGAGAGGTACTGTGAATTTATGTACAGTTCTGTGAAATCTACGGAAATTTCAATATAGAAAAAGCAACACGTCCCTTATTTTATTATGTGAACATTTAACTTTTGCGTAGTGACAAAGGGAATGCACTATTTAAAGATCAGACGATTTAAACATATTCCACTCAACTGTTTTATAAAAAAAGAAGGTTAATTTTCAATGCTAGGAGAGTAGGCGAGTATTTAGACCTGCCCTATAAGATCGTCCTCCAAAATAAGGTACCTAAAAATCCCCCGGGTAAAGATTTATGAACATTACCTGGTGAACAACGAACGTGTTCACATTATAGCAAGTCGTCTGCGGAGAAGAAGGGAAGCTTCAACGGTAATGTTCACTCACTTTCCGNCGAACGTGTTCACATTATAGCAAGTCGTCTGCGGAGAAGAAGGGAAGCTTCAACGGTAATGTTCACTCACTTTCCGTTCAGGAAAATACCAAGGAAATGGAAAAGATACCGAAGCCAAATGTCATGCGAATCAAAAAAAATACGTTTTATGGTGCTAAAAAGGTATCATATTTGGTTTTTTTTTCTTTCTAAATTACTTTACGTAGGNCGAACGTGTTCACATTATAGCAAGTCGTCTGCGGAGAAGAAGGGAAGCTTCAACGGTAATGTTCACTCACTTTCCGGTCAGGAAAATACCAAGGAAATGGAAAAGATACCGAAGCCAAATGTCATGCGAATCAAAAAAAAATACGTTTTATGGTGCTAAAAAGGTATCATATTTGGTTTTTTTTTCTTTCTAAATTACTTTACGTAGGNCAAAAAAAATACGTTTTATGGTGCTAAAAAGGTATCATATTTGGTTTTTTTTTCTTTCTAAATTACTTTACGTAGGGTTTGGGGCGCAATTAAAGTTTTCTTAATGCTTTTTCGTGCTACACACTTTAAGGTCAATGTTTACATCAGATGGTTTAAATGCTTTGTTTTGCTTCAGAACAGTTGTCGGGAGTTTCACATAATATACACGTTATATTTTTAATTAATAAAAAAAATTGTTTTCTCGTATTCTATAATTTTTGGCATTGATTCTTAGTTGTGGTACATATGAGAGTATCTGTGTTTTCATTGCAATTTGTGTAAAACAGCCAACCATGTAATGTATTCTCCAAAAGGAGTGCGTATGTTCAACAGAGCTGGTAAATAATTGCACAAGCTATTAATGCCTTCTTAGACCACGCGAAAAACGGATTAAATTTTGCTAGGTTTAACTAAATTGGCTATATTTATTTTGAATGAAAAAAGCATTTTTTTCAGTATTTGTAAAGCAATTTCATCAAAAGAATCTGAATGCAGATACGCAAAAAAAATTAGTGGTTAATTATTTTGTTGAGAAAAGATATGTTTTAGAAACGCGGTTGGGTTTCGCAATCGTTGCCGATATCTTCGAGTTTTGTTGACACCGTCAATATTGTTTGCATACAGGACGCCGTAAGAATGAGAACTTCGTTCTTTCAGAGTTCGTAGGTGTGGCGATAGTAAATTCTACGTTATGAAGCATTTCAGCAATATACGGAGTTTTTGTTAACTTCAGGTAAAAATGATGCGAGATAACGCCTTGCGCAAAATAAGAATGCGAATATAACACAACTTACGACCTATAATAATTATTAATACATATACGCGTTTATGAAAATTAAAACTTTGGAATTAATTTTATTTTAAATTATCACGAATATACGTGTAAACAAAAATAAATTCCTAATAATGACAGTGACTTCTTGTATTTAAATATGAATTTTGTGAAGATTTGTTTATCAATATGATCCCTCTTCCATCGAGAGATTAAAAACCAACACAATAGGCTGCATAATTAGTAGGCAAACAATCACAGCATTAAAAAATGTGTGGTTGTTTTTTGTCAATAAATGTCCGTCTCGGAGTGTTACAGAAAAAGCAACATGTTTTTAGTCATTTAAACGCGACGATCTTTATCCATTACATAACATTTCACATCAGCCCAGGATTTCCTATTTAAGCATTTTTCACTCATTTCATAATTTCGATTCAAGAAAACACTATTCAAGAATTTGTTTTCGTTTATCTCACTTATTTAATAAAAATTTGAAATAAAATTCATTTTAAATATTTATTTTCAAACGTGCACATCTTCTTAATAATCACTAAAGTTTGAAAGTCGTATCATGTTCTCGATATAATTTTTCATAACGAANGCAGCGTTTTTACCTAGAGTTCATAATAAGCCTTTATTTGCACCTTATCTTGAAGTAAGAACGAACTAGGTCGAAAAGAATGACTCGAGCAAGATGCCAAACGAGACACGTGTAAGTTTCTGCGAATATTTGTTTGTTTGAAAAGCCGGTATCCTGGAAGGTCCTGAGTCGGCTATCCCTGACATGGCTTCTATGTTTGTCAAGGACCTGTATAGCGTGCAAGCCACCCCGTGCCAGGCAACGGAGGCAGGACAAAAATAATTTATAAAAAAAAATTAATTTTATTTATTAAAAACACAGAACTCGATACGTTATAACAAAGTGCCTGGTATCCAATAAAAACGGTATTGATTTCGCAGACTATGCACGCAGGTAAAACGACACAGCTGGTGAGGAGAATGATTGGCAGGCACCTGCTCGTATGAGCTGCGGCGAGGAAGCCATGGTGTGTTCATTGACGAGAGAACTGATGAGCCTCAACTTGCGGAGGGAAGCGCGACGACCCTAGTCGCCAACCCCAGGACGTCACTTCAACACGGACATCACGTCCCTGGACGGACAACGGAAGGAAGGATACAAAGCAATCACTTGCCTCTCTCGGTCGCCTTTCATCTTCACTATTGTAAGTTCCTGCACGATGATTATTCTACTTGACCTACATTAAGTATTGTAATTTTCAGCGGATAAAGAAATGATTCATAGTTGCCCGGTTTTCTCGTAACAACCCGTTAAAATTACAGTCGTTTCTGGCTATTATCATACAAACATATACAAGAAAAAGGTACGACATAAACGATATGGTTTACTCTGCAAATAATTGCATATGCAGCCACAACACAAACACTCACTTATACGTACGCTGAAGAGCCAAAATAAACTGGTACACCTGCTTAATATCGTGTAGGGCCCCCGCGAGCACGCAGAAGTGCCGCAAGACGACGTGGCATGGACTCGACTAATGTCTGAAGGTATACAGGAGGCATTGAAATCTGCGCCAATTTGAGAAAGGGTTGCACGTATGTCACGTTTATTGATTCTCGCCAGTCGTCGTTTGTCTCGTTCGTTCACGATCTTTTTCCGGCCCCAGCGATGTCGAAGATTTCATGTTTTACCGGATTCCCGATATTAGCGGTACACCCGTGAAACGGTCGTACGCGAAAATCCAAATTTTATCGCTAGCTCGGAAATGCTTTGTCCCATCTCTCGTGCGCCGGCTATAACACCACGTTCAAACTAACTTAAATCTTGATAACCTGCCATTGTAGCAGCAGTAACCGATCTAGCAACTTTGCCAGACGCTTGTTGTCTTGTATAGGTGCTGCCGACCGCATCGCGTTACTCTGATTGGTTCCATACCTCTGTTGTTATACCAGTTTTTTTGGCTCTTCAGTGTATTTCTGAAAGAGAGAGAGAGAGNGTTATACCAGTTTTTTTGGCTCTTCAGTGTATTTCAGAGAGAGAGAGAGAGAGAGAGAGAGAGAGAGAGAGAGTAAGAGTGAATTCATCTAGTCATAAACTCATAAAATTGAATAATGATTTTTAAGTATGCGGAAAAAGTTTGCCTATTTTTGATCTCTAACTATTCCAATTTCCTCAAAAGTTAATTTTCATAGTGATATCTAAAAAGTTGAATCTTTCATGTCTGTAATGTTTTTCAATTAGTGGGACGTTCGGTAACAGGAAAACTATTAGTACGCAACATGTAGTTACACAAAACTCCTGAAACAGCAAAACGCATAATTTCTGTAATGCGACAATTTCTAAAAACTGAGCAGTTATTAGCAACAGTGTCACATAATTAACTGTTTGTCCTACTCGCGCTCTACGAACACTTTTACCAAACGTATGACTTCAGCAAGCATCAAGTCACCAATCGATTTTTATTTGTGGTCGAACAAATACTGAAATTTTAAGAGCTACCCAAAAGTAATTGTTATATATCCTATTTTCCTGAAGATTGGAAGGCTTATGAGATTAGGTCACTTTCCTCTCTGTGTGTTTGTGTGTGTCTGAGAGTGTAATTGTGTGAGTCTGTGCGTGTATGTCTCCCCCCCCCCTTTTTTAACTTTTGAATGCTTGAATAGAATTTCACCAAACTCGGTACACATATATTAATTAGTAAATACATCTGAATTTTATAGTTTTCAACCACGTCAGACGCTTACTTTCAATATGGTGGCCGTTAAAAAATATAGTGTGATATGTTATATCTCGGGAGCCATTCAACCTATTTAAACCGAAGAATATTCATTAAAAATTGCTTGTACTTATGTAGAAAAATGTAGGCTCATTACTTAAATCGGTAATTTATTGTTTAATTCGCCTTCAAATATCGCCCCACGACAACAGAACATTACATTTATTTATTCCCAGTGCAAAATTCGTTGAAGTAACAATTAAAACTTGATTTATAATGTAGTTTATAAACCAAAACTGCGTAAAAAAAGTAAAAGTAGAATTACAGAATGTTATAAAGATTTAGTAATCGCACGGTGAAACTCTCGACTAGTAGATTGCTGATCAAGAAAACGTAGCTGCTTCTGATTATATGAATATTCAGGGTAATTTGAGCCGTACTTGTACCTCATCTGACGTAAGTCGGTCGTAAGAGTGTGGCCGGAATATTGCGCAGTCCTCGCCGTAGGAGCTTCTTACCGACGAAGGTAGCGGAGTGTCGGTCCTCCGGACTTGGACTCTCCGTTGTTTTACCGCAGTCCCTCCAGGCTGGAGGCGGGTTGGCAGCTTAGCACGGGCTGTGGCCGGCGCCTTCCCCGCTCCTCGCAGCCTCGCCTGCTGTCCACCTGACGAGTATAGTCATGTTCAAGTTGTTGGGAAATATTTTTGGCGCACCCTTGAGGGAGGGAACTTGGGGGAGACAGCGTAGGGGGGAGCTCTCCCGAACGCTCACTGCTGGAGGGAAGGAAGCCACGTGACACTGCTGGCGCTATACACACCAAACTGATAACATCACTTTCTGGTACCGCGTTGTTATATTCCGCGCTGCACGACAGGTAATATGCACGCGTGGAGCAGCTCTCGCGCAACCGCTCTCGGTCGCTGTCACTGCTGAACTGAACAACCTCACTCCTTCGTGAAGAAACAATGGCTTCTCCTTACCCGCCCGACGTGTTTTGGACTACTGCGCAATATTTTCTTCATTTGTATTTCACTATAGTACGCACAGTGACAATGTCTCTGCCTGTTGCAGGTGCAGATCCCGAGCGCCAGGAGAGGGGAGGCAACCTGCTCCTCGCGTGTGCCAGGGTCTGCCTTGCACACAAGGGAGCGCCACGTGGCTCCGCTTCTGGGTGGCTGCCTGTTCTGTGCGCGCCGCACATATTGCGGTGGTGGTAGAGTGCGCACGCCAGCTGCGCAGTGACGAGCATTGCTAGTCCTAACACTGAACTGTTTTTTTAATGCTTCAACTATGGTTCCCACAGCGGTTGCATAAACACACGTCGGAACATTCATAGTATGCTTCTTCTGCAAACTGGAGAATATTCGAGTTACCGCGTTGGAGAACCAGAAGTGATCAGACATACACGTCACTGTTCCAGCATGTAATTGTGGCAGTTGTGCGGGCCAATGGCGAGCCAGTGTTGCGAACACGGTCAGAAGATGGAGTTGGTCCGTGCAACCTGCATGTTATGTAGCCGACACGGGCCCGCCCCCACGAGGCGTGCGGGCCAATCGCAGGGCTCCGAGGGACTCGAAGGGGCGTGGCACGCCGACGCGACGCGGCAACATTGCGCCTTTCTGCAGGGCGCGTCATTCCCCGTCCGTGCCACCCTTAAAATATCGCAGGTGCCACCTCTTTCCCGGCAGCGATAATTGTGTTTTAAAGCGATCTGGGCCCTTGCAAGCTCCCTTCCGCCCCCCTTCCCACACACACACGCCATGAGTGCCAAGGACCTTCCTGAAATTCGTCGGCACTCGCCCATATTTATATTCTCGGCGGTATTTCCGCAGGAGGTGGGTGTGGAGGAACCCAGCCAGCACCACGCTGCCATTAAGGAGAGTTTAATGACTTGATTTACGCGAGCGAGGTTTTCGCCGACCGCACACACGCGGAGGGTGCGCCGGCCCTATCTGCTGGAATTAAGGGCCGCCGCACGACTCGCCGCCCAGCGCCGTCTCCGCTCCAATCATTTGCGAGTGCTGTTCAACATTTACGTGCAAATTCCGAATAACGACCCCCCGGCAGTCGCCACCATCACGGGGTGTGTATCGCCTCTGCCGGGCACCGCCTCGTCTTCCCCTACAGTATCTACATACACGAGCTGTTTCCAGTACGGTGGCTCATTTTCAAAGCCCTCTGCAGGATATGTTTCTCCGCGAGCAGCTCTTTAAAATCAGACCGACGCGTGTGGTACCAGGAAGGNTCAAAGCCCTCTGCAGGATATGTTTCTCCGCGAGCAGCTCTTTAAAATCAGACCGACGCGTGTGGTACCAGGAAGGTAACTGCAGTGTGATTCATCCCGACACTATACCTTCACGACTAATAACACGATTGGAATAAATGTCATCTCGTTTGATCCGGTACGTGGCTGTGTTGTGGACATGAACTTGAGTTGGCGCCGCGCGTGGGCGAGGCCCAGGTGGGGGTCCGCGGCGACCAGCGACAATTTTGGGCGCGAGAGAAAATGTCCGGGCAGGGTATCCCGCGATTACGATGTGCCAGCGCGCTGATATCGATGCCAAAAGAAAGATCTCGTCGATAGACGTATTCATGTAAACCCCACGGCTGAATCTTCGACACAGACACACCCCGATTTTTCTGCCCACACTGTATCCTTCCACAATATGCGAAATCGATCATGCGTCAATCAAATTTGCTGTGGAGTTTTTTACGACTGTATACATGATGAATCATCTCAAACTTGCACCGAAAATATTTCGGAAATGAAAGGGTTCTATTGATGTGCTGGTTTCACCGAGTTGAAGTTTAGACAAGGGCATATAATTGTTAAATAGCTGCCAATCTAAATATTTGGTATAATTTTTAAGAAACGGCTACCATAAGAATACGTACATAGAAAATTACGTGGGATATAAATTAAGATAATATAAATTTTTACAAATAAAAGCTTGAATCGTTATATTATATTTTAATAAATAATATTCACAAACTCTGAGAGTTTGCACTTGTGCATACCCACTTAATCATCAATGAAAAGAAATCGTGAGTGGCTTTAATTATTCCTGTTTTATTTTGATGTTAAGAGAGTGCGAGGTACAATTAATGCGAAATAAATTATTTGAAGTCGCAAAAGTAGAAAATCTAAGAAAGGGAAATCCTGGATAACGGCTGTGTCTATATTCGTGAGCAAATGTTTTACCGGATCAATGCATTTATTTTGCACAATACGTTGTGCCGCAATTACGTAAATGTACAGACGTACGGCGCAAGGAGAACCTTGACAGAAATTACATCACTCTGGTAAAATATTTATAAATATAAATTAGAATTGGTCTTTCGTGTTTTTTTCTGTATCTGCTTCCATAAATGTGTGGAAAAGGATTGACATGTATAGCGCTGATATACAGCATGTCCTAAATCGTCTTAGAAACATTTCACGTGCCAATTTAGGTACTAAAACTAACTCTGCTTTAAACTCTTGAATGCGTAAAATGTGTGCCTTAAACAATGATAATATCTAATTATATTCGGAGGTTTATTGCAATGTGCTGCGCTACAAGTTTGGCCGCTATTTGTTTTAAAATACCATTTAACTACACACTTTGGTGGCACACAGCAATAGCAGTTCATGAGCAACTTTGAGGCTGAAAATATTTCGCCGTTATTTCAGGAAACATTCACGAGTACATGTGTCAAAATTCCAAATTTTATTGTGTTTACCAAAGCAAACATATTTTATTTTCTGGTATAGATGGTTCACAGTAAACTAAACACTTTAGACATCAACCTACGAAAAAAAAAATGACCGCCCCTAATAGCATGTATTTAAACTGACACGCTGACTTACTTGTTCCCAGTTAAGTTGGCNAAAAAAAAAAATGACCGCCCCTAATAGCATGTATTTAAACTGACACGCTGACTTACTTGTTCCCAGTTAAGTTGGCAGTAAATAATGAAAAATAGTCCCATATATTAACGTTGTATTTAAAGCCTCATTTTTACATTTGTAGCCACGCATTTAATTTAAAATATTTGTTCTCTGTTTTATTCAGATAATAGTAAAAATAGAGGTATTGTTTACACATTTACATGTATAACGATTTCACATATGTCACAACAACACTTTATTAGCGCATGAATAAAGTAAAACGGGCAATGCTAATTTTACATATGGTGGAAGGATACAAACTGGGCAGAGAAGTACAGTATATCTTAGACAGGTCTTTCAAACGTGATCAACTGACCGTTAACAGCCTATACAGTAATATGTTAAGCAGGAAATGGGCACTACAATTTGTGTTGTAAGATATATTTACGTTGTAATTTAGCCACATTTAATTTGTCGCATTTCCTTCTATAACTGTCCTTACATTACCTAGCAAAAAAAAAACTGCAGATTAGAAAAATAATTAGAATGTTAGTTTTTGAAAGCAGTCTCGCTTTTATTTTCTTTCGTGACACTGAACATGACATTTCATTACAACATTTATAACACTTGATACNGAAAGCAGTCTCGCTTTTATTTTCTTTCGTGACACTGAACATGACATTTCATTACAACATTTATAACACTTGATACGATATTATAACTTTGAGGAGCTCACGTAGAGTCATAAACAGAGAGATTATTGGTAGAAACACGTGGCACCGATCACAATGATAATAATTTTGTAGACACAACAGTAGACATACGTACGTACGAGTCAAATGTTATTTACATACGTTCATGCATATATTTACGTGCAGTAGGAATAGACAAGAAAACGACGCATTTATGGAGCCAGCCAATATACTGCATTTCATGAAAGAGGAAGAAATTTAAAGTAATTTGCATTCGGTAACAAGAAAAAAGCTCCATTGAAAAATAAACCATGTGAAACGAGAAAAATTGTACACAAGCGCCCACTTACATATTTGTAAACGTGTGTGTGTGTGTACAGTATATGTACATACTTTTTAATGTGTGATTTTATGAACAAAGAAACAAGTTATGGTCATAAATGCAATTATCTTACTTTTCTGGTGAAGTAACTAGTCACAAATAATAACGCCGACCTCCCGTGGCGCAGTCGGTTGGTGCGTCGTCGGTCTGGGGTGCGGGAGGCTCTATGTTCGAATCCCAGGTAAGGCATGAGTGTTAGTTTAAGCTTGGTCATAAGTTAGTTTGTAAGCCGCCCCCCTGATAAGCCCTCAGACATAACAGCAGAGGACGCTTATAAGCCCAATACAATACAAATAATGACGTGCTTCAAAATAAGTTCGAAAGATGTTCGTATGTTCTAGAGATTNTTTATAAGCCCAATACAATACAAATAATGACGTGCTTCAAAATAAGTTCGAAAGATGTTCGTATGTTCTAGAGATTAAACGAGCACAAGTTTATATTTTCGCGAATGTTTTCTGTAACGTCCTTTTAGTATTGTTGACATTGAACCTGAACGAAACCTAATCTATGTAAAAAAAATTCTCTAGAGTGTCACAAATGCTACTAACTTTAATTCAGACCAGCACGTCACCTGAAATTCGCTTGTCAGATAGGCCTACTATTAAGAAACCAAGCACTTCGCGAGGAACACATTTCGTTTTAGACACCGCAAAATTCACGCACAAGCTCGGACAAGCATGGCACAGTAACCTGTTGTTTTAAACCAAGAGAGGGAGTTCGGTGCACGCCAATTATATGTGTTCGGGCGTTTCTTCGAACACACACCTGACAATTATTACATTAGGGTAGGTCAGGGAAGATCGTACCATCAGAGGATCTCGCATGCCAGTCGCTAAGTAGTTATGGAGGGCACGGTAGTAGTGCAGTTATTCATACAAACTATATCAAATACAATCTTCAAGTTATTTATAAATGTGTTTATGGCCGTGCAATATCAACGGAANTATTCATACAAACTATATCAAATACAATCTTCAAGTTATTTATAAATGTGTTTATGGCCGTGCAATATCAACGGAAACTTAAATATAAATATAGTTTAAAATAAAAGAAGTTGAAGGACAAACATTTAGACCATATACCAAAATCAATTGNAAACTTAAATATAAATATAGTTTAAAATAAAAGAAGTTGAAGGACAAACATTTAGACCATATACCAAAATCAATTGAAGATATCAAAAACGTATCTGAAGCTCAGAACAAATATTTTGGACAACAGTGCGATGTAGTTACGGTGAAAAACAGAAAAAAAAAAAAAGTTTTGCCGTTAGGTTGCCAGCACAAAGAGAGGAAATAGTTCCAAAGTTTTAACGTAATTTTTAATTTATCGCTTACAAATGGGTGTTGAAAAAAATTATATCTTATTATGCCAATTATTAATGACGTGATGCTAACGTATTTAGATTCCAACGTTTCTTGCATAGTTACATGATCACGCTCAAGGTGAAAGTAACGCGGCCATTTGTTTACTAACCTTCGTTCCTTGTGTTGTTGACACACGTGCCAGAGAATATGTACGACTATTTCGTTTAACCTATAATAATTCATTTATTTGTCTTGTTTTACTAATATTCGCTCTTTATTATTTGGTTTTTAATAACGTATGATTTTAATTTGTGCTCACGTTCTTGTTGTACTAATTCCTTTTGTCTTTATGTGTTTCGTTCACGTNCGTTCTTGTTGTACTGATTCCTTTTGTCTTTATGTGTTTCGTTCACGTGTCTTTCCTTTGCCACTCTATTCTAACGTTGCCGTATTTGCAAATAAGAATTGTTTTCACATTGTCGAAGACGTAGAATACTTCACTCACTAACTCTGCCGTCCTGTCAAAAACCGTCACAACGATTTTTAAATAACGTTTTACAATTGCGTGAAACATCCGACTCAGTCTACCACCACGCCATTTTAGCGTATGTAGCAATTTCGATCAATACTGACGATCTTGCCTTCGATGTACGGGAATTTATCGAAAGTCACTAACAATCGATTGTAAATAGACAACAACTATCGATTCATCAAAATACTCGCATTTTGGGTTTATAGAATGAAATGTTTTTCGCTGGCATCGCATATTCTTTTGTGTGAAATTCTCAAGATTAAAAACTTTACGCTTGTGGAATATCCATTAATAATATATACATGACTTTTATAATGGGTACGTGCATGTACGAACACATGTACACACACACAGTGGAATGTAAACATTGCATGTAAACATTGCCATGTGACTGCCATATGGCAGTCACGTGGCAATGTTTGTTTACCTTTGGCGGAAGGATACGAAATGGGCTTGAAAGTGAATCTTTAGCAGGACTTCAAGAAAATCTCTTCCAGTCGTGAACCGACTATAGATATACTACGGAATTACATTCGGCATTGGCTAGATAGATGACAGCTCTGTACGATTTGTGTTATTATTTGCATGATTTTTTTTACAAGTAAAACTGCTATGCTGTAAAATGTTTTCAAGTTAGCTTAACATTATGCTGTCTTATGTCCCTCAATGTTTGCAAACTTTGTGAACAAATATTGTCTTGAGTAATGCATTCCCGTCGAGATATTTCTTACGCCACGCCGTAAATCTTCCATCAAATATTTATATCTCCGCCCCCCCCCCCCTTTCCCAACCCATCTAAAGGTGAAAAAGTTCGTAATACATTAATTTTATCTTCATACGATCCATCTCCATTGTTGTTGCTTTTATCTAACGTGATCTTAACTCGATACCGTTGAATATTTTAACAGAAAATTTGCACTCAATAACAGAAAAGCTTGGCTTCTGTCATCCAGCACACACTGCCACAAGAGCACTGCTATCTGTTGTCGCCAGAAAAAAGTCTCCGCGTCTAGAGATGACCGGTAAATCGCAGTCTGCTACATGGCCACGGATATTTCGTTGCCACAGATATATCAGTGACAAAGTCACTGAAATATCTGTGACTGAGATATCGCATAGTGACAGGTTCACAGTTTTTTAAATAAACTTTGATGAGCGAAGCAGCTTCTTTTGTCACAGTTTATTTCAGCTGCCTACGGCATGTCGCAGCGTCACAGCTAGCCTCCCGTGTTTGCCAAGAGATGGCGGCTGTGTGGTTTTAAACAAATTATTCAACGATTAACCATAGCTACTGATTAAAACACTGGTAAATGCCCTCACATTAATTCCATTAGTGTTACTTTTACAAGTTGGCCATGCAGTGGTAGCAGCGTTCCTGTCCATGTGGAACTCTCGCTGGTCCTAATGTCTCACATCCGTTTTGATGACGTGGAGCACAGTGGCGTTCAGTAACGTCTGAAGGTATGCAGCAGGCAATTCACACCATGAATCCTGCAGGGCAGTCCACAAATCCAATCTGCGCCAATTTGAGAAAGGGTTGCACGTCTGTCACGTTTAATTATTCTCGTAAGTCGTCGTTTATCCCTTTCTTTCACGATTTTTTCAAGCCGCAGCGATGTCGAAGATGTGGTATTTTATCGGATTCCCGATATTCACGTAACACTCGTGAAATGGTCGTACGCGAACATCCAAATGCTATCGCTACCTCGGAGATGCTATGTCCCATCTCTCGTGCACCGACTATAACACCACGTTCAAACTCACTTAAATCTTCACAACCTGCCATTGCAGCAGCAGTAACCGATCTAGCTGTCGACCGTATCGCGATACTCTGATTGGTTCCATACCTCTGTTATTTGCATACGCACGCCTATACCAGTTTTTTTTTTTGCTCTTCAGTGTATATATATATATATATATATATATACACACACATACATACATACATACATACATACACATTGAGACTGTTTGGAAACTAAGTTCCCAAGCTACGGAAGGTGATTCCCTACGAAAAATAAAGTCGAAAATATACAGGACATGGTATACCTTAACAGAATATTAAAGGAGATATGAGACTGTAAATATTGGGTTTTGAAAACGTAGTTTCGCCGAATGCCTTGTACACCGCCTATAAAGTCCGCAGCAGAAAGGTGACATGCTTCTCGTGTTGCAGAGACACATGCGTAATGCTGGCCGTCCTCGGTCTGTGCGCACTTTTCGGCTTGATGAAGTAAAACGTCATCATACGTCAGCACATCGACGACGTCCTCCAATAGTACATGTCCCCTAGCGCGCCAAATGGGCGTGTCCCATTCGACCGTGTGGGACGTACTGCGGGCAAATCACCACCATCACTACCGCTGGCAGAAAGTACAAGGCATTCGGCGAAAATACGTTTTCGAAACCCAATTTTCACATGCCCATATCTCCTTTAATATTCTGTCTAGTTATATGGTGCACTATTTTCGACTTTATTTTTCATAAGGAATTACCTCCCGTAGTTTGGGCGTTAAATTTGCGAACAACCTATATAAATATATATATATATATATATATACACACACACGAATTTCATACCTCGGATTAAAAAATATCGAACTGGAATACAATAAGGAACTACGAATTACAGATCAAAATACAGTTATTTCATAATCATCTGAAACGGTATTGACACACCCACGTTTTAGAGGCTAATTATAAAGAAAGCCACAGCAATTGTGTAACTATCCGTAATATTGATTGCCAACTGCAGTTAGATATAAAGGATGCACGTAATTTGACCGACAAGTCATATAAACGCTCAAGTTTTGGCATAGAATAAAATCTTTAAAATAAGAATATAAGGATCAGTTCTAAGGCCATTAGCACGAGAAACCTTTAAAGTTTTCCAAATGCCCCATATGACTATTTCGACAGTGTTTCTAGGACCATAACGTTATTCTGAATTGTTCCGGAATAGTATTGTTACACGACGACAAAGATACAAACTGAATGTAAGCTTACTGGTAAAGCTTTGTTATATTTCTAGGCGTATCACCAGTCGGAATAAAATTACTTTATGATTACTATTTCAAAGCATAGGCCATCTTAAAAAATGATATATACAGTTCAAATAATATTATAATTTTATATCTTATTGAATTTCATAATGTTATTCGCAGCAACAAAATTCATAACTTATATAGAGTTATGTGCTGTGACATTATAGTGTACCACAACGTTATTTTTGCCACGAGTTAAGGCGTTACTCTATGTGTATAAAATTATTCACAGAAACACAAATGTAGTTATAACTTTTACTGAGTTATGCACCTTGACTATATCATGCAGAGTAACGTTACAAAGTAACCACGAGCTAAAGAGTTATTTAAATATTGTTACAGCAACGCAAATAAACTCATAACTTTTACTTTGTGATGACCATGACGTTATAGTGCACCTTAACGTTATCACGTGACCACGAGCTAAATCGTTATGTAAACAACGTTATACAAAGAAACACAAATACAGTTATAATTTTTTCTAAATTATGTACCATGACTTAATGTGTACCGTAACGTGATTTTGTTACCATTAGCTATGGCATTATGCGAATAACGTTATTCACGGGAACAAAGAAAATATATTAATAACTTTTACTGGATTACGTACCACTATGCTATTATGCAAGTAACGGTATAGAGTTGTCACATGATGTAAAAGTTCTAAACTATATTTACCGAAATCATGTAACAATCCAATTTGTTACTCCGTAAAATAAAGTTACNATGATGTAAAAGTTCTAAACTATATTTACCGAAATCATGTAACAATCCAATTTGTTACTCCGTAAAATAAAGTTACTAAATATTACTTTTAAGTCATCCACCCTTGCTTTTAAGTGAAGTGTAATGTACGCTACTGTAGGTCCTGCNAGTTACTAAATATTACTTTTAAGTCATCCACCCTTGCTTTTAAGTGAAGTGTAATGTACGCTACTGTAGGTCCTGCCGACTGCGTCTCCTCGCTGAGGTAAAGGTGGCCGGCAAGGCGCTTTAAGTGTATTCGCAGTTTCTTAACACTTTCTTAAAACCATTGATAACCCACCCCACCCATGATGTACGTGATTGTTTCCCAAACATTGCATGTATCACAGGTGTTTCATAATTCTGTTAACATTAAATTACATTATTTTTGGTTAAATTAAACTTTTAACCTATAATTTAAATACTTCGTTTGTAATTAATATGAACAAAATCAGGGAGAAAATAGGTATGTTGGTAATGCCTAGTAAGAAATAGTTGTTGGACAAAATATAATTACACAGACTGCGCACGAATGCGGTGCGTTGTCCCTTTGATGTAATTTCATAGACTTGGTTAAGCTTAGTTGCATGAGGCGGAGGAATATCCATGAAGGGGAAGTTTAGCAAGGCTTCAGAAAAGTTGTAAGTAAGATGGAATGGACTAGGGCAGGTGAATTGTGAAGTGTGTGCGGCGGCAGTCGTGACAAGGGACCGCCACACGCACCACTACTCCTCTGCGGTGCACTGCCCTCACCTGTATCGATCCAGTCGCGTGCAGGTGCCCGCTCGTGGGGGCCCGCCTGCCTGCCTGCATGCCTGCCTCTCTCCGTGCCTGCCTGCCTATCTCCATGCCTGCCTATTTCCGTGCCTGCCTGCTGTCTCTGTGCCTGCCTGTCTCCATGTCTGCATGCATGTCTCCGTGCCTGCCTGTCTGTCTCTATGCCTGCCTGTCTCCGTGCCTGCCTGCCTGTCTCCATGCCTGCCTCTCTCCATGCCTGCCTGCTGTCTCTGTGCCTGCCTGTCTCCATGCCTGCATGCATGTCTCC